>JAVQJF010041020.1:0-10623 GCA_036023855.1 Gadopsis marmoratus
TGATGTCTCGTGCTCCCTGAACTCCCTCCTCTTTTACAATTTGAGCCCGATGAATCCTGGAATATGATGATATTCCAATATCATCTTGGAATATGCCCGTGCGATCAGGGAAGAAAAAAGTCCATTGATGGAATAACCTCTCTTCTTACTCTGATGCGCCCATCACTCTGGAACAGGGTAAATCTGGACTCTCCTTCCAGTAGTTTAATAATGCGTTGGACAGTTCTTAACCCAATTTTAGTAGTTTCAGCATCTCCAGCAGCCTCTAACTTTACCCCACTTTGCTCTCGATCATCATGCCAGCACCTGGCAAGGCAACTCGCTGCCTTCAGCGTCTGAGTGTGTGTGAATGGGAGACAAAACTACTATATAAAGCCCTTTTTAATAAACATGCTATATAAATGGTAAATCATATTTACCATTTAATAGCTGATCAATAGGTAAAAGTGACACCTGTGGAATACCAGTCCAGCTTCATCCTGCACTGCACAACAAATCTAGGATGTTGTGACCACCCACAGCAATATGTGTCTTCAGTTGTACATTCAATGCTTCAATAGCTTCATTCCATTTGGAGGGAACTATAAAGGAAGTGGTGTGCAGCTGTAGATTTGTGGGTTCAAATAGCTGGTTTCTGCTCACAAATCATCCACAAACGTCCCTGATTCCTGCTCTGCTCTGTAGCTTAGATATATTTAACAAAACATCTTTTAAAATCAATACAGCTTTGATTTTGGTGGTACAAACAGTGATTCAGTGCTTCATGCAAGAAACAGAGGTGAAATGCAAAATGCAGGCTGATGCATGTTGATAGAAGCACTGTGGCATGCAGTCCTTCATATTCATAATTAATATATTAATAATTGATATTTTCCGCAGGGTAGATCAGGGACCAGCTCACTGTCTCTGTCAGTGCTGTCTCCTACAATGCTTTCTGATTCGCCACTTTTGCATGCTGGGCTGATTGCAAGGTGTGTCCTCTCAGACCCAGTTCACAGTTTGACAAGCTGTCATTGTCAATGGAGTAGAAGTATGTCTCTGATGGCTGTACCTGTCTGTCAGTGTGTGTGTGTGTGTGTGTGTGTGTGTGAGTGTGTGTGAGAGAGAGAGAGATAGAGAGCCTGAAGAAAACTACATTTGAAATGTTGTTTCTTGTGGTTTTTGTCAGAGCTCCCCTCGAATGCCTTTTCTGAGTGCTATTATAATCTGTTTTAGAAGACAGGAAGTGTTTTTTTTCCAAAACACTTAACAAAATATTAGGTGCAATTACCCTGTACCAGTCAGAATAGCATTTTTTTTTCATAGTACATAAAATGGAAATTATTAAACTGATTTAAGATCAAACAGAACACAATTTTCAGAGGGTGAATCATTTTTTTTCTCATTGCAACTTACAGTTTATTGCAACATACTATACTTAATCGCAACATAATCAGATATATGTGACATGAAATGAATTCATATCCGGACAGATGCGTGCCTACTTTGATTAGCGGTGGATCTGAAGGTGGGTGAGTCACTTGGAATGATGGGGGGAAAAGTGTTCTTGTGTGAAGTTATTTCCAATACCTTTCCAATTTACAGGGTTGGGGTTTTTTTTTCAGCGTATGGAATTTAAATATGGATTTCTAAACTTCTTTGCTGTCTTGACCAAACCTGACCATGTCATAAAACCTGTTTGTGTTGTGTAAATATATCACTGCCACCTGTAATTGCAGTGGAATCACTTTAGGGGGTGCGAGATGAAGATACAACAGCAGGATGATATGAGAGTATAGCTAATTAGCTCTAACAGTTTTATGCATTATTTATATTATAAACAAGATGCTGTATAAGTGTAGGGATGGGAATTAATAAGATTGTATAGATACTAATGCCGTTATCGATTGTGCTTATCGGTCCGATTCTTCATTAAGTCCCTTAGTGATTCCTGATCAATCTTCCGTGTGGGGGGAAAAAGTAGGCCTACACAGGTTTGTAGCATCAGTGCAACTGTAAGAGCCTGAGAGCTAGCTGTAGTAACGGTCTGAATATATCTGTGAAGCCTGCCTGCGTGGCGCAAATTTCATTTTAACAAGATATTTTCCCTCGCTAACAGACGTGCTGTTTGGTTGGGAAGCAGTGGCACTGGTGCGTCGGGTGTCAAATACATGCCATTCCTGGAATCTAAGCCCATGTTCCATAGAAAGATGTTTCAGCATTTTTACACCCTTAACGTTACTTGAAATGATCATTTTACAGACATTCCAAAAAAAAAACAAAACAGCATCAATAAAAAGGAATTGATAAGCTCGAGGGCATATGACCACTCTTACTCCCACAAATCATTTTATCTTCTTTTAAATGTCTTGCAAAATAGACAATTCCTCTTTATTATATGTATTGTTTGGTTCCCTTGTAGAAAAAATATCAGATTTTTTCTGGTATGAGATGACACTAATTTTATTTAAATTTCTTTATTGGGGAGATTTTGTAAGCCCACTGCAAACTAACACCTGGGTAGCACATTTATTAATTTAGTGGGGCATTTACTAAAACTACACATGTAAATTAATCCAGCTGCAGTTCTAATTTGCATAAAGTGCAGCTAATTAAGACCTGATTCCAGGCTGTTTTGACATATTGCGCTGGCCTGGAAAATAATGGAGCACAAAAGCAAGTGTATCCTGCTGCTGAATTTCAAATATTGGTTGGGGAGACACTTGTGTAAACTGTAAGATGTATGACATATGCTGTGGGCTGTATGTGAGGTATATGGGTTATGAAAAATCACTTCAGAAAAGGTTTTTAACTCAGATGAATACATTATTGCTGTAAACTTGAAACATATAACAGGCCTATTTAATAAGTATTAGTAGTATAAAATATTACTAGCTGCTTCAATCATATTGCACTGAACAGGAGCAGCTGAAAAATAGAAATACATGCAAAAAAGTAAAATCCTGTGGACAGAAGCCGACTGTCAAATTGCTACTCTTTTGTCTTTTGTTGTAGTGCTGAGTGGGCTAACTAACTACTTTTCATACCTAAACTATTAAAACACTGTCTCACTGTTTGTCTATCTCACACTGTTTAGACCTGGTGAGGCTACAGCCTCTCTCCCTCTGAACACAGCCTCAATTATCAGCAGGCCATTTTACCTGTGCAAAGCCTTATTGAAGCCCTTTATTAAATAAGTAAAAATTACAATTTGACTGTTAAGTTCCTAAAGAAAAAAAGAACAAATCCTATAATAATAATAATAATATAATAATTATATAATATATATAATAATAATAATAGGTATTGGCAGACGGGCCCTTGTGTATGTACTTGATACATATACTTGGCACATAGTGTACATTTATGTACAAATCAAGGTTCATTAGATTAAATCTGAGGTACTGTACCACCAGAATGTCTCTTCTTTCATAACAATTTATAATAGCTTTGTGATTAAACTGATCAAACTCTAATAAATTTTAAATAATGAATTAATCAAATGAATGTACTGTAAGCTAGCTTTTTACTTAGCATATGGCAAAAAAATAAATAAACATTTGATTTATATCATGTGCCTTATACCACTTTGAACAATTCCACAGCTATGTGAGCTCAGTTGCTGTTTACCAGCAGTTTATGTGGAACATTTGATCAAATGTCAAAGACACTATACAGTTTCATTAAGTCCATGAAAGTCAGTAAAGTTTGTGACGAGCGAGGGCACCTCAGATCATCTTAATGATCCCCAGCACATTTGGTTAAGGACAACTTTATTGACACTGTGTAAATGAGGCCCTCATTTCGTTGAGTCAAGTATCTCTCAAGAATGTGGCAGTAAAAAGGGAGTGTTGACAAGCAAAACAATCAATTAGGCATTTTCACATCACAGAAGCTCTTGAGACAGCAAATTAACACACTGAGTGTCTGATGAAGATGATGACGACGACCCAGATGCCCCAGCCGAATGCTTCTAATCATTGATGCCCTCACTGTTGAAGCATGCTGCCCTAATCCTTATTACCTCGTGATAAAAGCCCGCCTTTGTTCTCTCATCATTCTCAGAATGTCACTTGTGCAAACTCTGCACTCGCTCATTTGCTGCATTAACTGTTCATTACATGAGTTTTTCCACCTACATACCTCTTTCTGGGGAAATCCATCCAAACAACCAAGCTTCTGATTTTGCAGTAATTCAGCTTTGACTTTAAGATCACAGATCACTTTTATTGGAAATTAGCAAACATGCAGCTCGCCATCACTAATCTAAGACCAGATCTTGTGTTGTGGTCAGAAGCACCATGTGTTGGCCTATGAGCGGAAAGAGCTTACATATATACAGTGTTGACGGCAGAGGTAACGGATCCCAATGGCTGTTGGCTGTTGGGGTTTTGTAGTCAGATACGTTTTGTCCCTGTTAACTAAACTGGGTTATAAGAGGCCAGAGCCTAAAACAGGAACTGAAAAACATGGCAGACACTGCAGCCAGTTTCAGTGAATGGCTGTGGGTTAGAAGAAGGGTTAGAGACTGGAAAAGACCGGAGCTCAAAGATAGGAATAGTCTAAGTTTGCTTGCTTGCTTCCTCTGAGGGCTGTGCTGAGTATGTATGGACTGCCTGTACTCTCATACATAACTTAATATTAAAACCATTTCCTGTAAGACTGTTCAAGGGACATGATTCATGTGTGGAAAATAAACAGCGGGGTTGCTAATAAGTGGCTCATTGTAAGACTAGCGGAACTTGATGAAGTTCAGATGACGCTTCCTATCAAGTCCGTGAGGCCAGTCATTGTAGTTTAGCCTAAGCAGATACAATGTACGCTCACTTACGGAGCTCAGAATGTCAGAAATGTGTAAATTAAATTACACATTTATTACTGAGGTCATTTTTAAAGGTGGCGCTGTACTGGACTGCATTATACTGAGGGGTGAATCAAATGTTTTGTACTCCCTATTTAGGGGGGCAGAATATTAAAAACACCTCTCACACAACATCAACACCTCAATGCTAAAGTCAGGTACGGATCTCACCAGACTACCACTTCAATTCTTTGTTTATACTCTTGCAGCAGGGAAATTGCAGCATGATCTGATTTGTCAAATGGAGGGAGAGAAACAGCCTTGCAGCCTCTCTTGAATGGTGTGTAGCAGTGGTCCAGAGTTCTTTCCCCTCTGGTGGCACACATACTAATGTGTTGATGGAAGTTAGGAATGACTTTTTAAAAAGGGTTTCCCCGTCGAAGTCCACAGCCACCACCATAGGATGCTTGTTCACAGGCTGGCATAACACATACTGCAAGTCTGCTTGTGGTGGTATGTAGACTGATGCGATAATAACTGAATTTATCTATATACACTGTACAAAAAAACACTTTTTAAGCACATTACCCAGTCCATATTGTATAGATATCCAGCAGGATCCCATTGAGATCTGATGTGTTTTCAATGTGTTCCTTTAATTTAGGCAAACATGCCTTGTTGATGCCAGAGGTCAGAGGAGAATGGCCAGAGTGGTTCGAGATGATAGAAAGGCTGGTGGTGGTGTAATGGTGTGGGGGATATTTTCTTGACATACTTTGGGCCCCTTAGTACCAATTGAGCATCGTTTAAACGCCACAGCCTACCTGAGTATTGTTGCTAACGATGTCCATCCCTTTATAACTACAGTGTAACATCTTCTGACGGCTACTTCCAGCAGGACATTGTGCCATGTCACAAAGCTCAAATCATCTCAAACTGGTTTGTTGAACATGACAATGAGTTCACTGTATTCAAAAGGCCTCCACAGTCACCAGATCTCAATCCAATAGAGCACCTTTGTGATGTGGAACGAGAGATTCGCATCATGGATCTGCTGAAGGCAAAAGGGGGTCCAACCCGATTGTCATGTTTAAATGCAAGACACCAGATTACATAATTAGATAGATAGATTAGATTTGAGGAACAAATACAATCGCTGGACTGATTAAGAAATACGAAGTGATGCAGCGAAAAACAAGAAAAACACAAGCTTGTTCGTGGCTATGAAAAGGTGATATTTTGGATTAACATGCTTTTCATTTTCCAGCAGAAAATAAACGTAAGTTTGATTTTTAGCTATTAAAAACAAATTGGTCCAAAAGATATGAGGTCAGTGGAGAAAACCTGAATACAGAAATATAAATTGGAGACAAGTCAGTCTGCATTCAAACAGAACCGGTGACCGGTGAGTGTATAAAGACTTTCCTATTTCCTACAAGCATTCTATTAGCCTATTAGTCAGTCTAAATGTGGTTTTGGACAGCGAGCAGTTACCACTGTGTTCGGCTCAGTATTTTGAAAGGGTGTAGCCAAATACAGCAGGTTGTAGCTTATAATAGTGGAAATGGTTAGCAATATGACACAGTTAATATAGCAAATTTAGCTAACTCATATCATAAACATGTCACAGACCATATAATCAAACTTCACAGCTGATTTTGCTTTAAAACCATTTTTGTTAATTGTTTGCACCTATAAATTGTATAGGTGTTATGTTAGTTATAAGGTAGAAGAGGTTGTAAATCCATATATTTTTTTCAGTTTGAATACCGCCCTCTGTATCTTCAGAACTGCTGTACTGTTGTCATGCAATTATCATACAACATGTAAAGAACAGAAACAAACTATCATCATCATCATCATACCGCTTTGTTTACCATAATAATTAAGAACTAAAAAAATAAAAAACCCACCACATCCAGCACTTAAACACTCTCCGACAACACCACCATTTCACTATCTGTAACAACTTCCCTTCAGATTGCTCATCTTGTTGAAACAGCCTATGGGAGTGCATGGAGCTTCCTGTCTTGATTGTCACTGATGCTGTTGAAGAGGCAATCATTAAAGTTGTCAGGGTGAAAGATTGGACTTTTACTTATATAACGCCTTTCATCCGTTGAAATGGTTTCAACCGCGCTCTAAAAGTAATCTAAGCCCTAAATGTGTAGATTGGGATGCTGTTCAGTCTTCAAGGAAGCCAACATATGCAGTGCATCAAACACTACGTGTTTTGTGTTGATGGCAGGAATTGTGGGTCATCACTTGTCACTGGATGACCTGCTTGAAAGATGACAGTGTCTACCTCATTGCACATACCTCGTGCCGCTGCCTTGCACTTCTGGAGGAGCGTGTTTTCCAAGTTGTATGGTTGTCATCTCAGTTTAGCCCTGGAAATCGATGCGTGCAGTGTATGGAACATTGCACCTAGGTCACAACACCCAAATTGGATATTAAAAATGGAAGTGTCTACGTGTTGGGTGTCACATTGTCAGGTGACTCATTGCTTCTGGGGAAATATTAGACTCTGACACACCAGGTAGATGGATGACGTTTCTTTGGGTGGGTTGGGGATGATGGTGGGGTGGAATATATCTAACTCATTTGTTTTCAGAGTAGTTTGCCTGTCATGAAATACATGTGAAATATTAAAACAATTCTACACAAATTTGCCTTTTTTTGCAGACAGCAGTCTCCTGAAGACTATTGATGGAGCACATTTGGACTGTGTGATAAAAAACCACCCTGCACTGGTTTCCATGATGCACCTCCTTCCAGAGAATGTCCTTGTATCTGGAGATGAGAACATTCCCGGGCTTGCAGCTTCTCCAACAGGTAAACTTCACATCACTAGGAAGGGGTAGGGTCAAAGACTGAGTAAGATGCACCCCTACAATAACCATTGCTCTTGTGACATCTTTGACTCCCAGTTACTTCAGGAAGGCCTCGGTTGGCAAAATTAGAACACCTGTAGCAATGTGAAGCAGCATGTGGTCGTTGAAGAACATGCATGATCATTAATCTTCTCTGGGCACTCATGTGAAGTTCACTTGCCTCCAGCACTCAATGTAGATTTTGTAGTCCATATTGTCCATGTCTCTTTAACACGTTTGTCTTTTTGGTATAAATTGCAGAATTAATTTACAAAGTAAATACTTTTTACATCTGTCAGTTTCTTGAGGTAGTCACACTTTTTGTGCAGGATTTGGCGCTTTTTCTAATGACACAACTCTAATTATAGACTTGTCCTTTGTATTCACTCATTTGTTCAATATGTGCTCCTTTTCAGACAAGGCCAAAAAACCTATCTTGTTGGAAACAGCCATATGTGGGGTGTCTGTTCCCATTCTTACGTCTGTGTTGACTGCACATGTGCAACCCATTAAAGAAAGTGTAAGAATGAAAGCAGCACCGCTATTGATTACTGAATCTCATATTCAGTAATCAATAGCGGTGCTGCTTTCATTCTTACACTACAGATACTGTACAGATACTCTTGGTGCACATTTACTCCCTATTCAACTGTCATAAGATGATTCAGTGCATGTCCGAAAACATTTAAACAAACCATTTAAGTGAACACCTAAACTGAAGCTAGATTACATATAGATTAAAATATGACATAGCTCAATCAGACACATCAGACACTTCAACAACCACTCACTTGTCTTTCTCCAGCTGTCAAAATAACACACAGGACATTCATCATGATACTTAATAGTGGCCTTTTTTGGAAACTTAGTTCCATCAGAAGTTGAAATGTCTGCAGTACTTAGAAAGTAAGTTTCTAAGGGGGAATGTAATGAAGTCTGACAGTGTAGAGCTCTAATCATTGGGAGTCAGTGGGAGGTACGGTAGCTGGCTAATCCTCTTCATGTTCTGGGGCTGTGAGCAGCAGAGACCTAAGCTGCCTTTTAAGACCACAGCCACTGGTTTGATATTCACGCCACATTCAGAACGGTCCAACTCTGTGCTCCAGAGACAAGGGCTGCAATGAAACGCTTGATGGCTACATTACTCTTGACGAGATTACAATCACACTGGCTATTCTCTCTTTGTTGTGTCTGAAAGGGGTGATTGTGGACTTCACAGGCTTTCCTGCTTCATCCATGGGCTGAGATGCTTTCTTCAATCGATTCAAGTTATGACAAGTATCCCGATGGAAACAGTTTTGTTGGATTGTTTGACACAAGGACTTTTATCTCTCTTTGTCGTATAAATATTCCAGTGATTGGCAGCTTTCCACAAATCAATGGAGCAGTCATTTAGATGGAGCTGCTGTCTGTCAGAAACGTTCTACTCAAATAGATTAATAATCAGAGTGAGGGTTGACAGTGTACAAATTTCCTGCCAAAAAAAATGCTTTTCCTCATCCAGCTCATCAATATTTTCATGAGGGAGTATGAATATGACAATAAATGATTGAATGCCTGACGAGGTATTTTGTGCATGGAAAAATCAGCTTGATTTTGGGAAGTAGTAGTTTAGAGTTAACTATGTAACTACAGTTCTATTAATTCTGTATGACCACCAGATACAGTATGTTATGTAATCATTAAAATGGCAAGATGGAGGGATGCTGAAGCAACACTCTGAAGATCTGAGGCGGTGTATGTCAGTGGTCATTAGGTTTTTTTTATTGCATTTTTTCAGTATATGAAGGCAGCATATTCATGCCAAACGTGTTATGTTGCTCTAAGTAACAAGACTTTTCTCACAATTAATGGAAATTAATCAAATAATTGTTGAGATATTTCAAAACTGACTGACCAACCCAAACAACCAACAGATTGAGATTGCCATCCACAGAGCCAGCTGCTACCCTGGTTAAAAATACAAACAACAAAAATGAAGGTTGAACTTTAAAATACACTGATCAAAAAAATTAAAGGAACACCTTTTAAGCAGAGTATAGCATCAAGTCAATTAAACTTCTGGGATATTGATCTGATAGACTGGTATCTTCTCTTTTGTGCAAGGAGGAACAGGATGAGCACTGCCAGAGCACTACAAAATGACCTCCAGCAGGCAACTGGTGTGAATGTCTCTGACCAAACAATCAGAAACAGACTTCATGAGGGTGGCCTGGCCTGTGCTCACCGTGGAGCTCGACTGGCATTTGCCATAGAACATCAGAATTGGCAGGTCCACCGCTGTTGCCCTGTGCTTTTCACAGATGAGAGCAGGTTCACCCTGAGCACATGTGACAGACGTGAAAGGGTCTGGAGAAGCCGTGAAGGACGTTATGCTGCCTGTAACATCGTTCAGCATGACCGGTTTGGTGGTGGGTCAGTGATGGTCTGGGGAGGCATATTCATGGAGAGACGCACAGACCTCTACAGGCTAGACAACAGCACCCTGACTGCCATTAGGTATCAGGATGAAATCCTTGGACCCATTGTCAGACTGTACGCTGGTGCAGTTGGTCCTGGGTTCCTCCTGGTGCACGACAATGGCCGGCCTCATGTGGCGAGAGAATGCAGGCAGTTCCTGGAGGATGAAGGAATTGATACAACTAACTGGCCCCCATGCTCGCCTGACCTAAATCCAATAGAACCTCTGGGACATTATGTTTCAGTCCATCCGACGCTGCCAGGTTGCACCTTAGACTGTCTAGGAGCTCAGTGATGCCCTGGTCCAGATCTGGGAGGAGATACCCCAGGACACCATCCGTCGTCTCATTAGGAGCCCCGGCATTGTCAGGCATGCATACAAGCACGTGGAGGCCATACAAACTACTGAGTACCATTTTGAGTTGCTGCAATGACATTTCAGCTAAATGGACTAGCCTGCCGCATAATCTTTTCACTTTGATTTTCGGGGTGTCTTTGAAATCAGCCCTC
>JAVQJF010041036.1:0-32660 GCA_036023855.1 Gadopsis marmoratus
GAAGAAGGAGGTGAAGGAAGTGGTAAGAGAAAAGGATGGGGAAAATAGACAAATGAAAGAAGAACTAAGACCCATGGAAGAGGATGAGAAGGGGAAAAAGGAAGGTGAAAGGAAAGCAACAGGGGAAGAACGGAGGAGGCAGAAGGAAGAAATGAGGATAAGGAGGGATGAAGACGATTACAGAAAATCAGAAGAAGAAACAAGGCTCAAGGAAGATAAGGAAGGGTATGATGTGGACAGCAGAAAGATGGAACATGGGAGCAAAACAAAAGATGAGGCGGAAAACGTGGAGGCAGAGAAGGAGCAGAATGAGGAGGAGTTGGGAGAGAACAAGACAGAGGTTAACAACAAAACAGAAGAAGAACTAAGACTCAAAGAAAATGAGGAGAGCAAAAAGAGAACGGTGCAGGTTAGGGAAAAGGAGGTAACCGTGGTAACGGCAAAGCTGCTGCAAAAGAAAAGAGAACATAACAGCATGGCAGGTGAAAACAAGGACAACAATATAGATGAAACAGAGAAGTCCCTGGCCTCACAGCTAGAAGACACTTGGACTTGCTCAAACCCTGGTTCTTTACAGAGTCCATCTGCAGTCGGTCCCACCAGTGCTGAAGCCACACCACAACCACGTGACCTGGACATGAACGCCAGTCAGCCCTCGCTATATAAATGTGTAGACGTTGAAAATGAAACAACGAGGCCTTCCGCTGCGCCCGCGTTGTTACCCGTGTGCCTCCCAGAGCGCACGGAGCAGAAGAGGCTGTCCTGGATGAAGGACTGCGTCCCCTGGGCCAAACTGTCCCTCCAGAACAGGAGGAAACGGAAAGGATCTGTCCAGAGGCGGAGAGCGCCGAGGAGGGCTGCCGAGGCCAGCAGCCTGC
The DNA here is from genome assembly GCA_036023855.1 of Gadopsis marmoratus. NCBI lineage: Eukaryota > Metazoa > Chordata > Actinopteri > Centrarchiformes > Percichthyidae > Gadopsis > Gadopsis marmoratus. The sequence continues at coordinate 879 of JAVQJF010041036.1, forward strand.
CGCCTCTCTGCCCAGAGTCTCTGCTTCGGGCCGCCGGCTGGGAATCCCTGCAAGAGGTGAGCTTTGTGCAAACGCTCAGCCATGACACAGACACTTTGACAGTACCATTTATCCAGGAGTGAAGGTGTCTGGGGTATTTGGTTTAAAGTGCCAATACTTTATATTTTGTGCCAGTTGCCTCTGGTCATTCTCATGCTGTACTTTTAGTCCATGATACGTCCCTGTACTATGTCACACATGCCAACCTAACCGGCACTGAAGCATCTCTGCCTCGCTTTCAGGTGACCACCGTGACCCTGGAGGACTTGCCTGGCTGTAGCTTATCCACTCTTGCTCAGTGTCTTCAGCTTCGGTCCCTCACCCTCAGACGCTGTGGCATCAGATCCCTGGAAGGCCTCAACCGGTTACCACAGCTCTGCTACATCGACGTACAGGTGGAGTGTCAGTCAATATAGCAAATACGACTTTTTAGTAATCCAAGATCTTAACTTACTAGTGCAGCTCTTGGTTTTTGTCAGCTAAATATCATTATCTCTTTTTCCTTTGATATTTAGTGTTTTCTTACAGTAGTCGATACAAGCAGATTTGGTTGTGTCCTTCATTTGATCTTCATTTGTTTTGTCACAGGGAAATGACATCTCCTTTGTCGATTGTGAAAATATGACTAGCTTGCGGGTTCTTCAGCTCGGCCACAACAGGCTGACGTCCATCCACGGTTTAACTGGGGCTGAAAATCTGGACGTTCTGGCCCTCTCACACAACTCCATCACCCGCATTGGTGAGAGCTGGAAAATTCACCTCAGGACACATAAAAATTGATGTTTAAATATCAATTCATTTGTTGCAAAAAATAACCGATTGTTGTGATTACGATGTCTCCAATTGTTCTTGGATGTAGCAGCTTGAGATGTTTTTGTGGAGAGGCAAAGCCTGAGCTCCTGGCAAGTCTGCAATACTCCACCAGAGGGCAGCATCGCTTTTCTTTTCACCTCTCTCCTTTTCAGCCCTGGATATCATTCACTTTACTGCAATATGCATTGAAAAGTGATTTATTTCCTGAAGTCAACTTGAGCCCTGCGGCTAAAGTCATGAAGAGATATTGGCCAGGCAAGAGGTTAAATGCATCGAACTGTTCATTCGGCTACTGTGACATTTTGATGTGACTCACCTCTAAAACTGAATCATGAACCCATATTATTCATAGTATATAGGGAGGGGCTTTTGGACGGTCTCATTTCAAATGAAGTCTATAGACCTCCCTCGCTTGTTTACTGCTTATACGCAGACTCACCCTGTGCTTTTTTCAAATCTGAATAAGTGGCTTCCTATGGCCGTCTCATCCCCAGCTGGTCTGGAGTCTATGAGGAGACTGCAGAGGTTGTCAGTGGATCACAACCAGCTGATCAGCACCAAAGGACTGAGGGACGTATACACTCTCCTCCACCTGAACTGCTCACACAACCACCTGGTAAGCGTGGAGGGTCTGGAGAACAGTGCTCTGCTCAGCACGCTGGACCTGAGAGCCAACAGCCTTACTGAGGTAAAAAGAAAAAAACCGAAGCACTGAAAGTTCTGGTTCTGATGTCACAGTGTTGCAATTTTGTCCCATCTGTGTAGAAATGCAGGAGGAGCGATTGAATTAGGCCCGCATCATTCTGTTTTCATATTGTAGGGATGTTAATCATTTGTATTTAGGGATCTGGGGATTGGATTTCTCATGGAAAATCAGCAAAAAACATTTGGGAAACACTATTGCTAAACATCTAGTTAAAAAAGATGGAAAACTCTTATTCTCTGCGTACAACTAGATGGTTTTTTTTTTTTCATTTTCTTATCAGGATGCAGAAACAAAGATTTAACATAACATTGCCTTTACTGGTTTTGCAATCACAAACCTAAAATTTGATTTCTGACAGGGAAAAGTGTGCGATGCAAGTCATAATGATGAAAAAGTAAAATGAACATCGGGTCCCGGTGTCAAACTTGATCCAAATGCATGTGAGCTGATTTATTTAAAACAACAAGCCCATTTTGGGGTCTCACATTATAATCTTGATAAGATCATGACTGAACAGATTATCTGGACAAAACCACGGGCTGCTGTTTGGCACGACACATTGCACCAAATTTTCCTGCGACTCAACTTAATGTCATGGCCTCTTCAGGAACACATTCAAAGTTTTCTCCACCTGTGGAAAAATAACAAAAAGAAAATCTAAAATTAAAAAAATAAAGAAATTTGAAATCTTTCACATGTTATGTAACAAGCTCAGAGAGTGATGATGCTCCGTGCTATATTGTTCCACACGAGGCAGTGGCACACCATTTCCCCACATACGATACACTGACGGAACTCCGGTTCTATGTGAACTTTGACCTGCAAGTCTGAGGAACATCAAACTGAGGCATGCAGTGCACTCTTGAATTTGCCCCATCGCACGACCTTCATTTGAACTAAAAGAGAGTCAGCAAGCACAATGCCAGGGTGCGGGGCTAATGAACGGCACTAATTGATGTTATTTGTTACATTACAGCTACAATAGTCAAAATGTCGTCCACGAGAATGCTCTGTAAGCAACAGCTGGAGAGAGTGTCCAGTTACTGAAGCTCATCTTTCTCTTTCTTTGGGAGAGTACGTCACTGGTAATTGCTTGCAAAGGCAAATTTAAGAAAAATAATTCATTTAAAATAAACGTACATGCAAACAATAGTAATCATTATGATAATGTGCACAACTTTAGCATTTCCTAAGACACCCAATGGTTGCTGCAGTGCTTAACTTAACAGACACTGATGACTGTAAACACACAGGACTAAAACAACTGACAGTGATGGATGGGGTCATTTAGGCGCCACTGGACCAGCAGCAGCAGCAGCGTAGAGTTAGTCTAACCCCACAGTGTGACAAGTGTTAACTGACAACTTCAACCTGTTTGTCCATCAGCCCCCGAGTCTGAACAACCAGGTCCTCCTCAGAGAGCTGCATCTGGACGACAACAGCATCTCCTCCCTGGAGGCCCTCAGCGATTGCTGGCTTCCCCTCATGCAGCATCTCTCTGTGGCCCAAAACAAGTATTCTCCTCCAGTCCTACTCGATATCTCTCTTGGCATAATGCCTGCTATGTGATGAAATTTGAAATTAGAAATTAGAAATTTGATATCTAAAATGAATTTTTTTGTACTAGTCACATGATTTCTGTGTGTTTCCTAGAATTACCCAGCTGCCCTCCATGTCTGATTCTGTGTCCCTTGCAAATCTGGATCTTCGATTCAATTGCATGTCAGGTAACAGGCTTGATCTTGATCAAGCAAGACTATATAAATCCCATGTCCTCATCATAAAGGCATACCAACCTCTGCTGTGCATGTAATGTGGATAAATAAAAAACCCGAGTTTATATTAGTGCAATTCTACTATTATTATGTGGCACTCGCATACTGACAATTGAGCCATTTTCAGCACTCCTCTTATTCAATCTGTATGCTCACAGGCCAGCTTCCTTTCCAGTCTCTTACTCCCACTCAGCCACAGATTTTCATGAGGAAGTTACAATAGCTATAAATTTACACATACCTCATACTGGCTCTGTACAAACTGTTCAAGTACAGTATATGACTCCGTGGAAATAAGATGTATACAGTGAGTTCCAGTTGATGCGCATCTGGATGAGAAACTGCTGATAGTGAGGAATAGACTGAAAACTAGACGTTGACACGGCTAAGTTGTGTTTCCACTTCACTCTCAGAGCTCCAGAACGTGTGTGAGAGTCTGCAGGGATGTCGGTTCCTGCAAGAGGTCCAACTCGCAGGGAATCCTCTTGAACAGGAGAGAGGCTGGAGGTAAGGCGACGGCTGGATGGAGCAGCTAAAGCAAATTACACGGGCTACTGTTTTCAAATGTGCATGCATCTGCTTGTAGGACAAACCAGCCAGTGCTATTGTATTAAGCTGATTTGAATGCGCCCAGTACACTGCAATTTTCTGGATGGCTGTTCACCTCTGCCTTCAGCACCTTCCCCTCTGCAGAACCTGCTACACAGTTTCAAATCTAGATAGTTTGATTAGAAATTTCCGTCATTGTTTCTGGAAATTCTTTGGACAAAAGTTTCAGTTCCACCTTCCTTTGCTCTGAAATCTCACTCGCAGTGATGGATGTTCAAAGGAACATACCAGTGAAAAGCCAGCATTTCTCTATTAAAAATTTGCTCTTTTGGCTCAGGCAGCCCAAACATTCCAGCAGAACACAGGGCTTCCTGTCCACTTCCCAGGATTAGCGGTGTGATTCGCGTCCTGCTATTAGATTACTACGTCCACCCACATCTGTGTGTACGCACGTCGCACTAAGTGCTCGTAATTCCCAAAATATTGATACAACAGAAAAATCAATTATCTTTTCAGTGTCAATTTGCTCATTCACTTATCGTGCCTAAATATTTTACCGATGTTAAGACCGTTGCAGTGAGTTTATGACATTAAGACTACACTTCGCTTGCCTCTCCAAATGGCCCTGAATGTTTCAGTTTTAGAAAATCCTTTCTCTAATCTTTCTCATTTGCGCTGTGGTATTGAGGGCGTTTAATCTGTAATTTTTTGGACTTTACGTTTGCACCTGCAAATCATCAACATCATAACCGAGTCAGTTGCACACGTAAAAAATCCCTACAGGCCATTTGGTTCAATAATGCCGTCGGTTTGAACAACGGTGGCCGTCTCTGTTTTTTTTTTTTGTAGATCTTTTCATTTAGTGGCTTATCTGTGGACATTTTACCCGTCTTAAGCCACAACTGAAACGTTACCTTAATATTTCATTGAACTTTACCTAACCTCCAATGCCAACAGTGGAATAATCCGTCTGTATTTCCACACTCATGCCCTGACCCTTTCATCCTGAGCCAGTGATAACAACGGCTAAATTAAAGCACCAAAAGGCAAGCGCTAAGAATTACACTCCCTGTAGGCAGCCCCTGATCCAGGAGACGTGAAAGAAGAAAACACTGGGCCTGATTAATCAGGGCATGTGTTTTGGAGGAAGTCTTCACTAAATGAAATACGGACTTGCGCGAATACGGGCTGGAGAAGGAGGATGAAGGAATGTGAGCCAGGAACAGTGTTTCCCTCAGAAAGGAGGATGAAATTTATATCAATTTGGGAAAGGTTCAGGTTGAAGTCCAAGTATAGTCAATGTAGATGTAGCTGTAAGGAGAGAAAGATTCATAGCATCTAAATTGCAATCATGATTGTTCATTTCTTCTTTTGAAAAACACTGAGTTTTGTTTATTTGGCTAAATCTCACGAGTCTTGACAGATGCACAGTTTAGTCCTGCAGGGAAAAAAGAAAAAAAAAAGCTTTATGCTTCAAAAAGGTAATAAAAACTGAGTGTAGTGCAGAGGTTATCGCTGTACAGAGAGCGTCTGCTTTCTCAAACAAGCAAAACTCTGTTGCTCCAATTCTGTAATGAGTATCATCCATTGTAAACAGCCACAAGCGATGGCATGTAATCTTTTTGTACGTGTCTACTCCACGCTCTCCCAAGTGTCGTAAGTGGTGTCGATTCCTGCGCTGAATTACATTCCCCACCTCAATGAGCTCATGTCACGATCGAAAGGTCCTATTTGGGTTTGGAGCTTCATTTGAAGACAGCCAGCATGCCCGAAGGGCTGGAATCTAATCCTGATCTGTGTCGGAGAGACCAAGTGGGCCACATCAAAACCATATCCCTCTGCTGACAGTACGCAGACCCCATCCTTTGCAGTCGTGTCTTTGTCTCAGGCTGGCGGTAGGGTTGGCAAAGCTGTGTGCTTTCAGAAGACGGCTATGGATTTGTACGGGTTTAAATCCTCTACAAGGGTCTGACGAAAATGGTTCACAATCCATCCCTGAATCACACTAAACCACCTGAAGCACCACAGTTACTCCACTGTCAGCTCTGTGTGTTTATTTTATTCACTGGATGTAATACTTTGCTCTCTGCTTCATCATTATTAGTTGTACAGCCAGTGGTTATGGTACATAGACTGTAGGGAACAATTGTTTATTCCACTAAAATGTAGCTGTGTTTTAAATAAAGCAGCAAGATCAACCCATGAACATCTTTTATAGCCATGGTCTGGTAAAACATCTTGAGATATACATGCAACGAGGTACAGTATGGAAAGAATAAATGCTCAAATATTGCAGAAACACACATTATGAGATGGTTAAATGAAAAGGTTCGCCCTCAACACATGTTTTATCCCCCCCTGGTGACAAGATTTAAGAGCATATGGTGCTCTGGGAATGAATTTTGAAAAAACCTACTTGTTCAAAATGTTTTTAAAAAAAATCAACTTTGTAGCCTAAAGGCTTGTATTTTTTTTTTAAGGGATTTTATTGTTGCTGTTCCCCAGTGTCCTGTAGAGTTTCCAGCTCCACATTTTCCCACTGAACACAGACCACATTTGGCCTCCGCTGGTGGATGCTCCGAGTCTGTTTCTCTGGCAGATAGTTGGGATTCCTCTGCTTGTACATCCTTAGCCTCGGGCAGCAGTTACCTCTCCCCCAGACTCACAGACATTCAGGGCTCCCCTCTAGTTTGAAGGCAGATACTGCCTAACATACGCCATTTGGTTTGGTTTTGAGGTTTTATCCAACGTGGCTGCGTAAGAAAAAAATAAAATAGAGTCAACAATTATGCTAACTCTTAAAATGTATTCAGAGTGCAAAGCCAGCTCACAGTGTGCATCATTTACAGCAGCGGATAAGTACAGCAAACTGATCAAATCACTGTATATAGACTGTCTTCTCAAACTATACCTGTGAAGCTAAACAGAGAATGGCTGCTCTAACCCTTCGGTATAAGACAAACGGCCCTCCCACTGAGCTATACAGCCATGAAAATGGATTTACAATGACACAATGATACCCGCTGGTAAAAGCCTTATGTCTTATTGTTTAGCCCTGACAGAACCTCGCTCTCTTAACTTGAGTCTTATTCTGAAAGTGTCTCCGCTGCATCTCTGAATGTTTAAACAAACTGTAGAACGTCCCATCGTGTTTTAAAACTAAATGTATTGGTAATACGAACCACATTGGAAGACATAATTCTCGTGCTTTCCATTTAAAACGCTACTTGTACTATAAGACCTTTCGTTGATGTTATAGTAACAAATAAATGAAGGCCATTTAAATGTGGCCACTGATTTTTATTACTTTTTTAAATCCAGTTTGCTCTCCTTCTCAGGTCCACGCTGCAGAAAGCAGTGCCTGTCCTGAGGGCCATCGACGACCAGGAGGCAGACTCTTTTCTATCGCCCCCTGCTGTTCAACAGGTCAGCTTGGCCATAGGCAGCTTCCTGATGTTCTGTCAGGCTCAGCTTCAGCAGATTCATGATTTACAGCAGCGGCACAGCAGGGAGAGCAGGTAAGAGACATACGGTAACTCCTTACAAGATCTGGACCCATCGAGGGGAAAAAGTATTTTATCGGAGGTGCTTGTTCTGAACTCGGATAATAACATAATTATCATCACGATAATTTTCTCTAATACTGACACCAGCGCTACTGCTGACTTTCCACTTACATAGATAACACATTTACATCATCTGTGTTGGCAAACTGACATGATTTCTGAAGCAGCTCATGGAAATGAAAGAAATGCTCAGCTCTGATTTTGTTCATTCAAAATCGGCTTCGAAGTGTCCTAATGGAAAAAAGGCTAATAAATGCACCATGTTCTTTAGTTCCAATGTCACGGATAGCATGCTCTCTTCCTATTGTCCAACTAGTCACCATCGTTTGTGTCAAGTAAATATAATTCCACACCAAATTACCTGAAAATATCTGTTTCTGCTAGGAAGTGCAGAAAATCACAATTTCTCTGTTCTGTTGTTAAGGTTTTCCTCAGTACAAACAATAATGAAACATGCAGGTGAGAGGTAAAACCTTTAAAGGGGAAAAATGCAATCAATTGGCAAACCAGAGTCAAACTGAACAGGATAAGACGATGTGAATAATTGCAGAACCTATTTGCGAGGGGTCGTATTACACGTTTGATCTTGCGCTGATCAGCCTGTCGGACAGGCAGACGTGAAGCTGTCAGGAATGCTTGCTATCCTCTTGTTATGTCTGATGCATAGGGTGTTCGGAGCCCAAAGACAACGTCTATCTATTTTCACAAGTCCTTCGATGTCACTGGCCTCAGCACACATTGACACTCTTGTGCAAGACGGACCACCAACACTTTAAACAGTGGTCAACTTTCCGCTTATCTTCATGACCTTTCCAATTTACACAGCACAAAAGATGAAACGTGGCTGCGGCTACCCGTACGGGTCACACCGAGGACTCCTATGGCTTGGGGGGGTAGTGTGGTGCTCCCTTTGCTTCACCCCTCACTGTGTGCCCTCTACCCCCTCTGGCCTCTGGACAATGAGCCATTCTGGGGGCTTTGCAAGGACCAACGCAGCCATTTAACCCCTGGCCTGACCTTGTGTCTGACTGAGGTTTAGAGGAGGTGAGAAGAGTGCCACACGCCAGTCCACTGCTGACTGTAAGGTGGGAAACCATGGGGTTTACCAGGGGTATGGTTTCACAACTTTTCTCCGCAGGGTGTAGGGTGGAGGCCAAATCCTCTGCTCCTTACAATATGCCTTTATTTTCTGCTTACAACTGACTTTTTATGAATTTGGCAGAGCAACTTAAATCTCTTTAATACAAACACTGAGCTTTGAGAAAAAAAGTCGGAATCACAACAGATAAATCAATGATCATGTATGACAGAGAAATCCATAAAAAAAAAATCCATGAGAAAGTGACATTGCTTTTGTGGGGAAAAAAGTCTTGCTGCTTCTTACTTTTTCTTGTGATGTTCTGTATTCTCCTTGCATACATCCCCTGCCACCGAACCGTCTCATAGAGACAAGCTGGAGGCATGATGCAGTGGAATAGAATGCATCTTTAACGTTCTCCTTCAGGCAATTGGCTTTGCAGTCAATATTTAACGAGACGCTGCTATGCACGCATACAGGAAATACATCAGATACTGCATTTAGCCACGGTTTAGAGAAACAAAAAGAATGCCATTTAACTAAACATTTTGCCATTTTCTTCATGTATGTCATAATAAATCTTTTTTTTCACTTACGTTTCTAAAGGTAAATGTAAGTTTCTCATGCGTTTTACGTCCCACGCCACCACGTTTTATTCATCTTTGTGACCTGAGGTTGAGGCAAACTGCGTAGAAGTGCTGTAGAAGCAGATCCAATCTGCAGTAAAAACCACAATAAATTCATCACACTTTGGTATTAGCTGGTCTTTCCTTACTGCTTTCCACCAGCTATTGCTGCTATGACTTCTGCTGGGAGGCCCAATGTGACACGGCCCCAAATGTCCAAAAATATAATTGAAAAGACAAGCAAGTGAGGATTTTGGGATCTACACACAGGGTCACAGGCAGATGAAGGCACTCATTGTGTCTTGTAGTTATGGTTAGTGCTGCAACGATGTGTCCATTTATCGATTAGTTGATTGAAAGAAAATTAATTGCAAACTATTTTGATAACCGATTCATGGTTTGTCATTTTTTTAAAGCAAAAAAGTCAAACATTTGCTGGTTCCAGCTTCTTAAATGTGAGGATTTGCTGTTTTTCTTTGCCATTGATGACAGTAAATAAAGAGGCTTTGGGTTTTGGACAAAACAAACATTTTGAAGATGTCACTTTGGGAAATTGTGATAAGCATTTTTCACAATTTCTTGACATTTTATAGACTAATCGGATTAATCGTGGTAATAATCGGCAGATTAATTCATAATGAAAATCATCATTAGTTTGTTATTTCCCTGTCAATAACATTTTATATCGCAGCTTTAACAGTGAGAAAGGTTTTTGTTGCTACTCGTTCCTGTTCTTATATAGCAGTCCTATACATGTTGATGATGACCCTAGAGTGAACCAGCAGGTACGGGGGGCAGGGGTCAGTGGGGTCACAGTCCTTTAGGACCTCTCGACTCCTTTCTCTCTTGTCCCACAGAGAACGAAGAGCTATGTCTTTGTAGAGAAGAAGCTGTACAACCTAAGGCTAGTGGCCCTCCAGACTGACTGGGTACTGAAGCGTCTCTTCCCCCCGGGGGGGTTGAAGACAGGGTGGGGAGCAGAGCCAAGCATTGCTAATAGATTAATTAAGTTCCATTGAGGTGGCTTTGTAGTCAGTTTATCCCCTCAATGAAAGAGACATTATATGGTATTAGGGCACACAGAGAGCAGGCAGGCAACTCGCACACACTTCATTCACCTCACCTCAGATGAACTAGACAAGAACAAGAACTAAATATCAGCATCTGATATTCCATTTGTTTACTATTAGATGTTTCTGTGTTGAATTTATTGTATTGAATTTCTCAAGAAATTTACCATGCTGAATGAAGCTTCTGTAATACTATTTCGTAACAGCGTGCTCTAAACTAAATTACTCTGAAGCTCATGCGAATTGTTAGGGTTGCAACTGATTCAATTTAGTTTGAACGACAGATAACTCAAAAACAGGAGTTTACTTGTCTTGTAAGCAAAGGTACTGAGTCAGCTTTCCTGACTACCAGTCCCTATCTGCTTGTCATAGTCTTCAGTGCCATCGCTCACCTAGCGTACATGCAGACATTCTAAAAAAGAGTGAGCATCCATACCTAAAGCTCTGTTTTTGCGTGTGTATATTCACAGTAATGTCTCGTCTTCCCTGGAGGCTGCAAAGACCACCTGCCGACACTCCGCTGAGGCTCTGCAACTGGCTATGGACCAGAGATTTGCCCATGAATACGGTGACACCACCATGGCTGTAGGCCAAACCACACCTGAGGAAACACTTGACCTGGACAGTACCAATCTTGAAAAGCATACTGAGCGCCCTGAAATGGAGTCCAAAGGAAAAGTTCCACCAGTCATTGCAAACCAGGACAATATCGGATGCAGCTGCAACTGGACTTTTGAGGAGAAATCAGCTGCAGAGAGTCAACATGACACATTTGACAGTATTACAACAGCTCCAAAGACGGTGCCAGCAGTTACCAAGGCGACCTCTGGCAGTGTTCACTCCTTGGCAACAAAAGGAAAAACTATTTCCTCCAATCCTGAATTGGCACTTGTCGCCACCCATCAAGACCTGAGCCTCCAAAAGTAATTCACCAAATGTTCTGAGTCAATAGTGTCCACTTGTGCGCATCCGCCCATTCCATCCAACTACGCTGTCGACATCAGATCAGTGAGATTTGTCATGACAGCCTCCAAATTCTTTCATGCTATTCATGTGGACACTGCTCGCTTAAAGCAAACACCCCTTTTTTTTTATATAAAATTATTTTTATAGCAGCTCAGCATTTTATTAGTTTCTGTTGCAGAGCATTTGTCATCATTGGAGCCTCCTTTTTGTGATTTATAGCAGAAGATGTTGAACATCTTATTCATTTTAACACGCAGCTTCATCATTAACACTGCGCTATCTTTGGGAGGACAATAGATCTTTCATATGAAGGGTGGCTCTGGACAAGCTTAAACTCTCCAGAGTCCTGCTCTCCAGATGTCTACTCAGAAATAAATTCATGTTTTGAAAGATGAAGGTGCTATGACATCATGTATATCCCTAACTTTGTGTGTGTGTATTTGTCTGTCTGTATGTGTGTGTGTCCTTTCTGGAGCAGCACAGCAGCAGTTGTGATTCAGCAGCTGTGGAGGAAATACAGACACATCAGCAGCCCTTCCACAGCTGAGAAGGGAGGAGGAGATGGAGGAAAGCCAGAGTCAGGACGTTCCTATAGTAACAGGAGCCAGGATTGTGCAGCAACTGTCATCCAGGTAAAACTGTTGGAATTTTGTCATTCTGACCTTTTAGTTTGACTTATCGAACAGGAAGATGAGTCCAATGAAGGGAGTCCATTTTCAAACGGCATCCTCCACCGAACCAGTTTCCCTCTGAAGCTAATTTTATGTGCAGCAAGAAATGAAGAACGTCCTTGTGTGTAATATGGCAGCTACGTCAGAAAACAACTGTTCAGTTGGAGTAGAGTATGTAAATGATGTGCTCAAAGCAACATGCCCACAGAGCATGAGAAGACTACTTTCAGAATATCTGATATCTGAATATCCGACCTGAACTTAATCAGTCAACCTATCTGATGTTTTGCTAATAATCATGTATTAGGTCAGTGGAGTCTCAGACTAATCTATCCATTATAGCACTGAAAATCTGAGAACATCTGCATTAGAGAAGCAACTTACGAGTATTGTGAATGTCAAATAATTGGAAAATAATATTTTTGGTTTATTGATTAACAGCTTGTGATGCAGCAGTTATGTCTTCAGATTGTGTGTTTGTCCAACCAAGAGTCTTAAACCCAAAGATATTAAATTCACAGTGATGTAAAACTGAGAAAAGCAGCAAATCCTCACATTTAAGAAGCTGGAATCAGCAGCATTTGGCATCTTATGATGCTTCATAAATGACTTAAATATCAAATGTGTTGACGATGAACTTTCTGTCAGTCGACTTATGAGTGAATTGCTTCAGCACCCTATCTGCATAAAACCTATCTGTTTCTTCATATGCCTGCTAGTTTCATAACCGCCAGTATTTCGCAGCCTAATTTAGCATAGACAAGAGGCTGAACCTGAACCTGCCGATGTGTAATTAAGGACCTTACTGCTACAACACGCATTTTCCAGCAGCGTGGCTGAAGGCTGGATTGGAAATCTGAAAATGTCCACATTCACGCTCGAACATCCGTCGTCAGCCCTCATACGTGCCACGGAGGCTTATTCGGCTAATCCTCCGCATATACGTACAAGCTGCTGTTCTGAAGAACATGCTACTCAACACTTCTCCCAAATCCCCTCTCGACACAAAAGTGTTTGATGAGTCCTTTAGGGCTCTCTAAGGGAGAAGTCAGGGTGGTGGTGTGGTAGAATAGTGTGTGTGCATGTTTGGGGGGGGGGGGGGGGTACAGATTGATTAATCAGATTCCAAATAATTGCGGTACTAGGAGTTCTAGGATTCCTGCTTGGCTCAACTTGAAGTGAAGTGTGCCCCTCCCGCCCCCCCAAAAGCCCATTGGGAATTGGAGGATTTAGAGGCACACTGGAGCTCCATTAGTCTCGGAACAGCCCGGAGTCACGCAGAGTTCAGACAGCAGAACTCTCAGCAATTAAAAGAGAGGTTAACATGTTTTATCTGCCTAATGGGATAACACACAATATTTACGTTTGCCTCGTGATTCATGGAAGGTTTTCTGCCATTTCTTCTTTGGGCACCTCCAGGCGTTTTGGAGGGGCTTCACTCTGAGGAGGAGGCTCGCGTCTGCTCTGGCTGCTGTCACATGCCTGGACGCCGAAGAGGACGACACCTTTGAGGAGGTGGACGTGGATGAATTCGTCTTTGATGAGGTATGCACACGAGTTCACGTGTTTCTTCACTTTCATGGTTCAGCAATTCCCCAGCCCACGCCCCCGACAGGCACACAAACCTGCGCAGAGGACGATACAAAAATGCATAAATGCACACACATGCTTCCCCAAAATTCTACACACACAGTCCTTGCAAACATACGCAAATCAGAGAAGATGCATACATAGACACATAAACATGCACACAAATCTGCACATGTGCCTTGAAAAGACAGAAACATACAGGTTTACTTGGACATACAGGTTAATTTGGACACACACACACACACATCCTGACACTCCCTTCGCTATTATATATTATGTACACTATAATATTATATATTATATAGCCGACAGTATTATATATTTGGTTCTGAAGACGGTTATTGTTGTTCTTCATTTGTTGCTGTCCACAAATATATATACTAAAATATCTTGTTATTTTCAAAAAGGCGGTGCTGGAGAAACACTGGACATTGCCGCTGTCTGAGGACTCACCCCGCAGGCGTTCCCCGGAGTCAGAGCAGCCACTGTCTCCTAAGGTAAAGCAACCGGGACACTCTGTAATATTATTAAACCTTTGTGGGCTGGTATTATAGTGAAAGTGGCCAGTGAATTTTGGGGATTACCAGCCCCTGTGTGATGTCAATGGATGTCAATTCTTGCTCTGTCCCCCTCTCATCTTGGTTTTCGCCCCCTCCAGGATTTGTCTCACTCTCCCTGATTGATCTTTAAATGTATTCTCTTGAAAAACAAGATTATTTCCTGGAGGACTAAAGGTTGCTCTGCACCAGCAGATGTCATTTTTCACGCTGGTGGACTGTCGTCCTGATTTTTTTCCCTTCATTTACCTCTCGTTGGATCTTTTCTTTGGAGCGTGCTCAGCGCTGTACATCATGGTAGCCGGTTTAGGCCAGCTGATGCGCTGCAGCTGCTGTCGTGGCCGGCCTCAATGTGTTGACACTGAGGTACACATGAAAGGCGTGGATTAACAATTTAGCGCTTCCACAAAGAAAAAATGGGATCTGAAGAGTAATTAAGCTGTTAGTCGGACTTAAATATGAGCATTCCTTGAGTGTGGAAACTTGCTCTGGTTAAAAGTATCAGTCAAATACCTCAAAATAAAACGTGCACTTGAGTTAAATGTGACTGACATTGTGTACATTATATTTATTTTGCCCTAAAGTATACTGAGGACAGTATGCTGTCTAGACAGCTTTAACACCTCAAATAAGGATTCCGTTTTTATTCAGGCAGATGAAGAAGTTTCCCAAGTATCTAACGCTCCACTCCAGTAAATGAAAATGTTTTAAGATAAAATAAAGAATGGCTGCTTTTTATACATTTGTATAAAAAGCAAGCTATTAAAAATCTACTCTAATAAAGTGACAAGGGCTGGAAATTATTGCTGACATTGATTCATGTACATATTTCAGGATCCTGGGCCCTTTCCTGAACCCCCCCAGCACAGACACCCACCGCCGATTGTATGGAGGTCAAAACAGGCCTGGGTGGCTGGGGAACAGATGGACTCTGCTTCTCCAGTGAGCTCTGTCAGGTAGGACGAGCCACAGCCTAATTACTGACCTTCATTTGCTTGTAGGGATTAAAGCTTCACATAATTTCTGTTTCACATTGTTTACATGCACACTTATGTGTATATTAGTGTTTTTGTTTTGTATATAACACGATAATTCATATACATTCTTTCATATATATATATATATATATCTCAAACGTTGAAGAAATGACATTAGACATGACATTAGATTCAAGATTTATTGTCATTCTTTGGCATACTAGTGCTGTAGACAATGAAATAGAATGTACAATAACCATGGCTTTAAAATATATTATCCACGCTTTATTTTTTAATGCAACACACAAAACTGTGCAGATTTTCCAAGCTGGTAGGATCATCTTAGAAAATCTGGGCATTTTTTTTTCTCTTTCAACAATTAACAAGTTGCTGTTAGGTACAGTATGTGTAATCAAAATACATTTTGAATTCACTCTGAAATTGGATATAGATTGACAGTCTGAAAGTTTTGAAATAAGAATCATGACAGCCCATGTTTAAATCAGGTCCATATTTAACATATTTGTGTCACGGTTGAATCAACTTTGTCCACATTTCAAACTTACGATATTCGGCCTTTGTGTAAAATGGTCCAAACAACCCCCCCCCCCCCCCCAAATTGTACAAGTGGACCTGCTCAGCAGCCAACAGTAGAAGGCTGTAGTAAACAATGGGATGCAAGAAGGTTTATGTCTTTATCTCTTCTGATAATAAGCTCATATCATCATCCAATACTGTATGTGCTAATTCTATTTCTGCGGTTATGACAGTGTCATGATACGCTACATGTGATGGTATGTTAATATGTGTGGTAAAATAATGGGACTGTATCCTTTCCTGCATCTCATGTTTTGGGTACAATAATCTATTTATGATTTCAGAAGCAAATCTCCTGCCTCAACCTCAGTGACCTGTGGTCTCTCGGAAAGATCAGAAAAGATTCTGGAAGAATGGTAAACCATTATGTTATCATAATGTTGAGTCTTTATCATGAGGTTTCGATCGTTTTTATTCTCATCTCTGTGTGTTTTCTTATATTATTATGCAGGATTTAGTTTGAGGCACTTTTGTCCTTGTTGTCTCCAGGGGCTTCACTCACAGCCACACAGCTCTGCTAATGCTCAAGAGGGCCCAGAAGATGAAGTCAAAGAAGCAGAAGAACCACAGGGGTGAGAGTGTGTAGAACTGTATATGTAAAAAATATAAATATTTGAGCTTTGTATTAAGTGTATGAGCCTTTTGTCTGCTGTATGTCTGTAATATTTCAGGTTAAACAGTCATTTTGATACATTATTGAATATGAAGATTATAGTGTGCTTTATGTCACTTACACATTGTATTCAGTACGACAATCTTCACAAAGAATTCCACTTTGATGGTATTTGAAGCGTGAATGATTATTGGCAGGAGTAAAAAGCTAGTGTTAGGCTATGAGCAAAGCTTTTTGGAAAGTTTGAGTTAGAATAGTTTGCAAGCACGTGAGTATAAACCCAACGAGGCTTGAAAGGCAGACGAGTGAGTAGACGGGTTTCTGTGTTCGCCGTGACGACGTTTAATTTCTCTGTCGTGTCATTTAGTCACGTGTTAGCAAATGCCTTTTTTAAGACGCATAAAAGCTTCAAAATTCACAAGTGGGGTACTTATGGACGTATTTTACATTGTAGAACAACCCACCGATTCGAGACGAGGGAACCGGACGTGCAAAAACAAAAAATGAATTCCTTCTGGGTTTTAGGACTCATTCCTGGAGCTCTCTGTGAAGGCAGATATGGTCAGAGGCTCTCATGCTTTCCATCTTAAATATCCCTCACAGCATAGAAGGAGCTGCTGTGAGGACATCGGCCCATTTTCTAAAAGGGGGGGGGGGGAACTCCACACTCAGGTTTGCTTCTTTTCATTCTTGTCTTTGTTTCTTCAACCGTGCTTCAACAGCAGCGAACCTTTCCACCCCGCGTACGTTAACGAGCCATAACAGACAGCAGAAGCCAGGCCCTGTCGCCTCTTATTGGGCCTTATTTGAGGGCCTGCAAAGGAAACGACGATTGCCAAGAAACCTCTTGACAAGTCATCCCGTGATGATTTTCATTACCGTTCATTGTAGTGGTTGAGTGCGGCTGCAGCGAAAGGTGACCTCACCTCTGCTCTGCTCCAAGAAAACAGTAGTCCTGCCACGGTTATCATGCCACGGTCATGCAGAAGGGAGGCTGCTCTTTGATCAGAATTGCAAGTGCATGATTCCAATAGCGGGGTTCTTGTCATCTTGCTCCACCGACACACAGGTCTATGTCTGCACTAACTCCTAATGGCATCTACGTCAGTGGAACCAGAACACTGTTCTAATATTTTCCGAATGTTAGGTCCTGGTTTTCTGCTTCTGGTTTTAGGCCTGCCTTGTCCTTCTTTGACCCCCTGTCTCTCTTACTCTCCTAGATCCCTCTGTTCGTCTTGGCTTGTTCAGAAACTGCAGTTACCAGCTGGGTCCAGTAGAGGCACGGAGCAGGCCAGCACAGCACAGCAGAAATTATATAAAAGGTAGGAACTACTTATTTTCTGAACAGTGTTTCTTGTTCTGACTTGCACCAGAGAGTTCAACTCAATTCAAATTTCACGGGAAAATACTGACTCATTTCATCATTGTTTTGATTATTTTCATCGTTTTGGCAATTGTTTCTATCAAATAGATTAACACGGGCTGACGAAAAATTGCTGAGATGTGGCAACACAGTGACATCGCTACAATGATGTCTGAAAGGCTGTCATGTTTCTGGACAAGAACAATTAGCAGTGAGCGATCGGACTTTGTGAATTCAAATGTTCTTGTCATCGAGAGAAATTATTGACAAAACAGCACATACAAAAACAAGGTATAAGCTACTTTGCTGATGACAACATTTTCAGAAATTCTAAGATCGTAACTGTACGATATAACACTTAATTCTTACTCTTATGGATAGTAAAACAATCTTCAAAAGAGTTTACAGGTTGACTGGTGTAAAGTAGTTTGATAGTCTGAAGGCCTTCACACACCGGGGGCATGATGAATAAACGACACAATATACTATATATATATATATATATATATAATAAAATATACTACAGAGTGAACCAGGTCGGCTATTGTTATTAGGAGTTGTGACATGACGACTTGATTGGTTGATGCCTTTTTCGTCCTTTAATGGACCTAGATCTGAAAAAGTATTATGTCGACTTTTCACTGCATAATATTTGCATTCTGTGTGAAAGTACCCAAGAACGCCCCCCGGTGTGTAAAGGCCTTGAGAAGAAGGACATTTCTCCCTCCGTATTTTTCTGCTGTGGCCTCCTGCCCTTCCCCGAGGTGGAGAGATGATTTGACATTGTGGCGTCCACAGCCAGACTTAAAAGGGAGGGAAGAGCTGGTGGGGAGGGGGATAGCTTTTATCATGAGGGCCTGTCTCCAGCATTCCTCTGCACCCCACCCGCACCCCCCACCCACCAGGGTCAAGGCCTCACGTCCAGAGAGCACGATGCTCGTGGTCATCCAGCAGTCAGAGGGATGCTGTAACAACAGTGTTTGCCAACAGGCAGCGAAGTGACTGGTCTCTCTGGTCCAAGTCCAATGCTGCCATAAGCATGAAATACCCCTTAATTAGCTGTGGAGACATACAATATGTTTGCTTGTAATTTCATGTTACAGTTTGAAAAAAAACCCAAAACAGAACAAATCGTACCTTCAACTTTGGCATGTTTTTCGCTCCACCTTATCTCTTTTGGGTGGATCGCTTTAGCAATTTGCTTGTGGAATAGTTGTGAAGGAGTCCCCTCGTTTCCCTTAAAACTGATTCATGGCTGTAATTTCAATGCTTTCAAAGATTCTGAAGATTTTATTTTTGTCAGCAAATTGCTAAACTTACCAGGCGCTTTCTTCAGAAGACGATGGAGAAACATATCTTTCGCGTTTGGTCAATGGCAGTTGATTTTTTTTTTTTTCCCCCACTAAGAATCTTTTTATTTTTTTTATTTCTAACATGAAAAACTGAGTTTGAGCATGACAACATCATTATGTTATCAGGTGTTTATTTTGAACTGCAGGTGTGTTATGTCAACCTTCCAAACACTGTGATTACCGACACCTGAATCGTGTCTGAGTACAGTGTAGCCGTGGATAAGCTCTCAGCCAATTGGCAGTCGAGGACCGGTTCCATCCAAATGACCTGATACATTACAACAATATTTCCAGTTGTGTTTTTTTCCCCCAGTATCCTTATCTCTACCCTCCACCCTTGTCTTGATAATTCCTCAAACGGGACTGGCGTTCTCGAGCAATGAGGTGAAGCAGCTACATCAGCTGATAAAGTAACGGGGGTCACTGGTTTGAACTCCCTCTCTGTTTAATACCCCGTCTCCTCAGTTGGTTTTCTGATCCGCCGAAAAGGGAACCTGTAAAACCCATAACCAGTGGACCAGCTCGGATCTTTAGACTTTTTACAGAGTGACAGTGAGGCAGTGTCGACGGCTGTCAGAGGTGGCGTGTCGGTAACCGGCACTCGGTGCTGTTGCCCCGGGTCTCAGTAAACGGGCCCAAGCTAGCTTCCCCTCTTGCTCCCCTGGTCCTGACCTGTGGAAGGCACCCCCTCCTCCGGATCCATCCCCAGTGCCCGGGGCCTAGCCAGCCCAGCCCGGGCCCATCCAGCGCTCCCCGACAGGGGCTAACGTTTCAGGGTTTGAGTCAAGCCCCTTCTGGAGGTGATTAGCCCCAAACCCATGACAGATTCTTTCCAAGATATCCGACGCGGCGTGTTTATTTTATCCGGGCTCTTTGTGTGGATGTGCTGGACATGAGTAACCCACTTGAAATAGGTATCGGCTTACATACCCAGAGAGGGAGATAGAGAGGGAGAGAATGGAGCAGAGCCACAAGGGATTTTAGTTTAAAGGCAAAAAAAATATAGAAAATACATCTCCCTTTTTTTAGCTGGTTTGTTTCGTCAAGTGTCTGCGTGCTGCAGATGTTGAAGATGTTGTATGCCTCCAAGCGTTTCTCCTTGTTTCTCCTCTTACTTTCCACCAACGCCTTCCACGCAACCCCCCACCAAACCCCCTCCCCGGCACACGCACTCTTCCAACCTCCTCCTTCCATCCAAACTGAGATCCAATCCCACCAAACATCCGTCCTCATGTCAGGGGGACACAAGGGAATATATTTTTATTTCAGCCTGGAACCCCTACCTCCCGAGCACTTAACTCGATTTCACACTTCAAGTCCTCTACAAAGTCCAACTGAAACGCAATCATCTTGTTTATCATCCATCATCCAAAATAACTTAATGTCAGACTATTTACCACCATTCATATGCATTCAATTTCTCCCCCCCTCCCCCATAATCCCAGGGTTTCTATTTATGTCAGGCAGTGGAGCGCTCTCTTCACAGTATACTGTATGTTTGAGATCCACTGGCACACACTTAATGTACAGTGGGGCAGCAGTCTGAGTCCCTCACAGAGACAGACACCCACCTAAAACACTGAGTTATCAGCTGAGGTTAGGATCCGCACATTTCACACACACGGATTCTTCTTCCTCTCTGCAAATTGCATGAAAACAGGATCCTCAAAACGCAATCCAGAACAAGGTAAGGGCTAGCCTTAGAGTAGCTGTTTTGGCATGTCTTAGGTCTTATGGCACGTTTCGCGCTCTTTAGGGCACGTCTACTACAAGTCTTCATACGCAAACAGCAAGCCAAGATGCATGTCGGTCAAGTCTCTGAACGCTACCCACTGACGTGACACAGCATTTCCTTTTCAAAGCTGTGTTAGTAGTGTTTTTATAAAAGGTTGTTAAAGCACCTACGTCTAATGATTTAATGGATAATTTCTTGGTCATATCACAGCAACACTATCAACTGTGATATCCACAAATTTCATGGCACCATTCTTGTTAGGGTCTCCACTGGTCCTGGTCCACTGCCTGACCCTGTGTTGTTTGTTTCTTCGGGAGGTTTCTCGTCGGGAAACCAACAACACGGGGTCAGGCTCTGAAGTGCCAGCATTGTGGCTGCCCTTCAGCTCTGGTCTGCTGCGGGCCAAAGCCTCCGCCCTCCTCCTCCCCAACTCTCTGATATTAAGTCAGAGTTTCCCCCCTCCCTCAGTAGAGACGAGATCGCTTAATGCGCTTAAGAGCCCCGCTTAACAGGCGTGACTCCTACAGGCCCCCTCCTGATGTCCTGGAGGAGTACTGGAGGGGATTCGGGAGGTTGGAGGGGGTCAGGAGGGGGCTGTAGTGAAGGGGTTGACAGGGGAAAAGGGAGAGACGAGTATCTCCATGCTACTGGAGTGTAACTTTTTTTTTCTTGTTTCACTGTGTACACACTGAACATGTGTTTGCTATGCTGTGCGTTCGCCTCCAGGGATACATTTCAAAATGTATTGTCAGTCTTCTCAGTAACGTTTGATGTATCCATATATACAGTATATACTGTATGTATATATATATATCCTTTGATATGAGTGACATAAATAAAAAGTGTGAACAGGCAGTACAGAACCCTTGTTTGGATCATACAGTGCTATAATAAGTACAGTATAAGAGCAAATTGCTGTTTGAAAAACATTTCTCTTGAGGGTATTTCTGGACCGCCTGTGCCCCGTATCTCTGTGTATTTTCAGCCTTGGGAAGTGCGAATAGCCATTTCCTGTGCTTTGCTGCCCCGGGGGGAAGCATCTATCACTTGACATTTTTAGTGGCGCTTCTCAATTAACCCATGAAAACTGTAAAGCTTTTTTCTCCTTTTGAAAGCTCAGAAAAAGCACGTAAATGGCTTAAATAAATGCATCATTAGTTCCAGCATTGCGCTGTCAAAATTCATTATCAGTTTACACCCATCTACGGCAGCATTGCTGTCAGCGCAACACAAATGTTTACTTTGAATTATGACCATATTATGGGATTTCAGCATGTCTCGTAAATCAGCAGCCTTTCAAATTTCTTTCTTTAACAAAGTGTTGGAACATTGCTTGGATTCAATTTTGCGAAAGCACCGTAAGCCTCAACAATTGTTGGAAAGAAGCTCATCCTCTTCTGTTGCATCTTTCAGCAACTTTAAATGTATTATAGTAATGCCCCTGACTCCTCCAAACAAATACACCACCTTAAGCCCAAAAATAAACGCTGGGGAGCTTTGACTACTGATCTCTCCCAGTGCTGGGAACCCAGGCCGGCTGTAATTACAGTGAAACATGTCAAACGTTACTACAGACCAGGCCCATGAGCTGTTTATTTGTTAAGCTTGTACTTTGGTGACCATCTGTTAACACAAACTCCTTCACCGCAGTATTGATTACACCCCTTGTCATTTAGAAACATGCCGCCTTCACACAAACTTTCGCTGATTAGGCGGCCCGCTCATTCTTTGCTGCCATTGTCATCAAGAATGCTGCTTAACTGACAGGCGAGGTTGGAGGGCGAAAAAAGTAATGGCCTGCGATGTTTGTTTGGTGTTTTCTGTGGCGTGTAGTTTGCGAGGCCGAGCTGGGCCTTCAGCAGGCAGAGCAGCCGGAGCGAGCAAAGCGGTGGCTGCACACCCAGGCTGCTCACTCAGACAGGTGAGGCTCTTATAAGGTACTGTAGGTGAAATATGTATCTTCTCATTTACCTCTTAAAATATGTGGCCATGCACACAGTTTTGCTTTGATCTGTTCAGGTTTTGAAATATGTGGATTATACGGTGTAACGTTGCTTCTGGAACGACACTTTGCTGTTAAATTTGATTAAAATCAAAGATTCAGTGCTACTGTATGCCACAAATACACTTTTATTGTATTGGGGAGGCGGCAGAAATGTCAGAGACGGATACCTCAAAGCCAAAGCAAATAAAGCCAAACTAGATGACTGGATGCCACTAGAGGTAATGTTTTTATGTAATTTGGGAAAACTGATCCATAAATGAGCTGCTGTTATTGTTGGATTCATTTCTTATATATCCCCCCTCCAGACATACAAGTATTCTGCTTGGAATAATATTTTGCGTATATGTTTATTTTTTTCACAAAAAAGTTAAATTACCTTTTTTAAAAAGAATTCTTAAGATTATATCTCCTCCTTCTCCCTCATTGAATAATCCAAAATGACAAGGTGTCGTCTACTTTCAGTAAAACACGTATAGAGATGCTATCGAGACTTCATGTTTCCACAACCAACTTGTGTAAGTTGCACATTGGGTCATGATTGATTTTCAAACTAGTTGTGATGTTACAAAAATCATGCTTAAACTCAGATTTAAGGGGAACATGTTCCCCCCTTCAGCAGATTCAGAGGCAAACTCTGCACAGTGAAGTAACAATAAGTAAAACCAATTTGAGTCTTTAACAGTGGTGAGTGGGCCTAATGGTTTTTTATTTTTATGATTATCGCCCATGCTTATTTCTCTCAGCTGAATTAGCTGCTAATTTTCAACGCGGTAAAATAGAATGTTTTGTGCAGTACTGTTTGTATTTTTGGTTTTCTTTTTATGCCGAAGGGAAAAGTATCACCAAAATGGCGAAAGAGATAGAAGTGACGCTTCAGTATAACCACTGCATACTGAAACGGAGTAACAGAGGCAGTGAGCATGTAGGCCTGTGCTACCCCTTACCTAACAAATAGACATTAAGATTATCATACATGGCATCTGTGTTTGTTTTATGATATGTCAGAGGTAATTGCAGAGAACTGAAGAGGGGAAAATTGACTTGTGCAGAGCACATAACAGCCCACATTTTGGGCTTTTTTTCTTCTTATCTTATCCTCAGCGTGCATTTCTTACCGGAGATCAGCTCAGGCATTCTGAATGGAGGCCGAGTGCAGCTCGTGGTGAGTACACTCCCCTTCTGTTTTCCTCTGCAGTTCATTCACTTCGTAGAATGGCAGTGAATCTTGATTTGAATCTTTTCAGGGGGGCTGTTGCATGTATGTGAGGGTATGCAGTATTTACATTCACCAGCGAGAGTCACGTCCCACGCTGTAGGTTCCCTCCCCTGGAGCCTGTCTCATCAGCTTCGATTTAAAGGAGGGAGGCAGCGGGGGGAGGCGAGTCTGAGGTTTAGCTCCACAGTGACACTTTCAATTGGATCAACTGGCTGCAATTTCTTCATTTTACTTGCAGAAATCCCAGTGTCACTTTGGAGCAGTTTGCCCGGACCTCGAGAACGATACTGATGCTCGTGAGGTCTTTGAAGTTGGAAACTGCAGGTCTCCCTGTGCCGTTATAGAGCAGTTTGAGTTACGATCACTGTTCAAGAGGAGCCGCCCCCTTCCTCCTGTTTCTTAGACTGCAGAGCTCCTAGTTGTTGAATGTTTTTCAAAATGCTGGACTGCTTGCATGAGACGTGTCATGTTGGGCCTCATTTATGTATGTGTGTGTGTGTGTGTGTGTGTGTGTGTGTGTTTCTGTGTGTGGCATGTCCAGGCGGACCCGGGATACACAGAACGTCTACATCACGCCAGCGGATTGTGGGCCAACAACAGTTTAGCTGCCCAGCCTTGCAAAGAGAACAATTATCCTCGCAGAAACTCTTTGGGTGATGCAAGTGAGTCTTGTGAACTTCACAGCTGTTTTTCTACCAAAAATCACTCTGTTACTGGGACTTTTAACTGAAATTTAAACTGAATCTGAAACAACGTTAATAGAATGTCCCCCTATAGTAAATTATTTATGACACTTTAACCTTCGCTCACAATAACTGGTAATCCGGATAAATGGTAATAGAGACGTTTATTGCCAAGGCTAAATTTAAAGGTTATGACTTTTCTGACTGTTCACTCAGAACACTGGAAACTGAATATTATTTTATGCATACAAATATACATACACACACACAGACTGTATATATGATGGAATGATAGACAGACGGACAGATATATGCCACATGATTAACAGCATGGTTATATAACATATCCAATATATATTATGCAAATGTATTATTTATGGTACTTGTTCGAGCATTAGAGCATTTTTATGTTACTGTTCTTACACTGAACAGTAACATAAAAATGCTCTAATTAAATACTCTAATTAAATTCATAAAGTCAGCAGTAATTTTAAACACCAGCAAAAACACAACTGACACATACATTGATAGATGGGCGAACGTCAAACTTTGTCAGCAGTTTCATGTTTAAGCCTAAAAAAATCATAGATTGTGCATCTCTTTGTGTGTACATGTGCGTGTATTTGCCTGTACATTCAGCACATGTGTGTACAGATGTTTCTTTGTTTGCACCCACGGGTCTTGGGTCACATAGACCTGAGTGCGCTAAAGGCTGCTGCTTATTCAGGCCAGACTGAGTCTACCGGTCGGCTGCTTCAGGAGGGGAGGGGAGCCACAAGGTCGGGCAGGGGACAGAGTGCCGTGAATTTGTCCTCTGACAGGAAACGGGCAGAAAGAAAAAAAAAAAACCCCCACAGTCCTTTCAGCGAAGTATAACTGGCCCTTCTGTCAGGAGAAGCGGGGCGCAGGAGATTGAGTGACAAAGATGCTACTGACAGGCTGAAAGCAGATGACCACATTAAACAAGCCCAGGAATCCAAGTATAGGAGAGTCCTGTCCCCGCTAACGAAGCCAAATTGGATTCCGATGATGATTTCAAAATGATATCCACGAGGTGCAGTAGCAGCTGGGGTGAGTGTCGTCGTGCTAAGCAAGCAGGCTCCTCGGCCGGGAGAACGAAAGCCTCTTTGTCTGCACTGATGAAAACACCACTTATCAAAATTGTCTAGGGCAAATTGAAATATTAATATGCGTGTTAGGCAACAGCATTTCTCAAAAAAGCCAATTAGATATTTCATAACCTTGCAAGACGGCATCCATGCTAATCAGGAAAATAGGAATACAGCTTCTTTGACAACATTTTTTTTAATAGTCAGCCCACATGAGTCAGTAAAGGACTGAGACTAAAACATAAAAAAACAAACTTTATTTATCAAAAAAGTTGTATATGCTTTGCCTCTGAAGTGGCATACATACATCAAAGTGAAAGTTTAAAGTGAGAAGGTTCACTTAGTTTGCCACAGCAGTAAAGACTCCAGAAATACTCTATAACTACTCTATAACCCATTGCAATGCGATACTCACCACTTGCTGGGACGGTGCCATAAAATGCATTTCCAAGCTCACAAAATATTTTCATTATGTGTGCAGAGGAAACCACTTAAGTTCCATATCTGCTCCCTCAATTTTGTCCACTGTTCAACTCTTAATAGGAGTAAAATGATTGAAAACTATTTGTTTGGTCACAGCGGTTGGGTCAAATGTGTGGCCATTTGTTTATCTCCGCACGTTGAATAGCATGACTGCACAACTTTGGGTTGAAATTAGCAACACGTGCGTCAGGTTTTGTCTTCTGCTTTTGATTTAGAACAGATAATTGGGCAAAAGTCTTTAA
Source organism: Gadopsis marmoratus (assembly GCA_036023855.1). Taxonomy (NCBI): domain Eukaryota; kingdom Metazoa; phylum Chordata; class Actinopteri; order Centrarchiformes; family Percichthyidae; genus Gadopsis; species Gadopsis marmoratus. The sequence goes on from JAVQJF010041036.1 coordinate 27,260, forward strand.
TAAACTAAATTCAGCCACCAAAGCTGGCCTCAAATTTCTGAAAATAAACACAAAGGACTGCGGCGATTTATCTTCAAACCACATTACACAAAAGCACAGCGTTGCGCTACGGACATGAGTTAAATCAAAACCTAAAGAGGTGCGATTAGTTATGACTTATGAATGGATGGATATTCTATACAGTGTACCAGCTGTGCAGACATTTGGATCTGGGTCAGTACCTGCGATGTGTACCAGGCCCCCCATCTCCTCCAGAGCCCTGCCCGCTGTTTGGCTCCCTGTGTGGGGCAGCCGTGGAGACCGCGGGCCTGGGCTCTACTCGCGGAATGCACCATGTCCGGTAGAAGCGCTGCCTTTGTTCTGTGTGTTTGAAAAGCTCTATGCTGATCCCCAGGTGAAATGGAAGGGCCTCTGTTACAGCACACAATAGAAGTCTCACTCAAGGTAAAGTCTCGCTCTGAAAGTTTCGCGAGAGGCGAGCTGTTGCAGGAAGATGATGGTGTTTCTGGTTAAACAAAAGGGATCTTACTCTAAATCATGATTTGCTGCAAAGTGCACAGCAATGAGCGCTTAGCATCAATAATCAATCGTTTAAATAGCGCAAATGCTATGAATTGCCATTCAAAGTCTCTGACGGAAGGGTTTCACACCGCTCGATTTGCATGTGAGATATTGACGCATTTCCCTTCTGTGTCTCCAGGAAAAGAGGCTCTGTCTCCTAAGCGAGTCACGTCTGCTCCGTCAAAAAAGGAGCGCATCTCCTTCCGAGACAACCCTGTCCATTTGAGCGGCGGCTGGGGAGGGGGCAAGAAGAGGCACAACGTGTAGAAGTAAAGCACAAACTCTTCTACAACCACGTCACCTTGTTTTTTGTTTTTTAGTTTTTCTTTCCCTTCCTTACCAAACACCCCGAGCAACGTAAAGGCTGATAGATCTTATATTTTTCCCTCTTCTGACACAAATCCCTACAGAGAATGCAGCATTCTCAAAATATATGTTAATCTAATTCATATATTTATTATTATTATATATTTATTATTTCGTGTATTTTTGGATGCAACATGATGCTAACAACCTGTGTCGTGGTTTTCGCGCAAAAGACCCACAAATGTAATCACCCAAAATTTAAACCAATTTCGGTCTCACAAGGCTATTTTGTCCATGCATGAAAAATGCTTTCTTTATTTTTATTTATAATGCTGCTTTATCGCCTGCACTGCATCCCCCTGCGGCGGTTCTTTGTAAACTCGGCTGAAAACCCGAGCTGAAAATTAATTAAGACCAACAGGACCTGGACCAGCCCAAATATCTTCAGGCGGTTCCATTATGTTCCTTCTGCTCAGGTGTCACTGCCTGAACATGATCGCAGCCAACCAGCACCAAAACACATGGAGCCAAAACACAAACCTTCAGGAAATGGCACGCTTCATGCAGATTATGGCAAGAAATAAGTACCAGGACCTTTATACTTGTGGATTCATGTTTCTTAGGGATGCTGAACTGTTGTTTCTGTGATGACAAAAAAAAAATAGTAATTATAGTTTGTACTTGCCTTTTCCACTTTTCCTGCACTCTTTTTAAGAGTAAAGTTTAATAAAAATCCTGGTTTTTAAGTGCGGTTTCCCCATTCCGTGGCTATATTTTGCTCCTGCTCACCAACAGTGGGCTTGAAATTACTGCTTTTATGAGCCGAGCACAAACATTGGTGTTCGAATTAGAACGGTGTTTTCTTTATTTTCGGTCGTGGATTGTAATGGCCTTGTCTGTGTATTTGAATTTGGAGAGCTAAGGCGTCCGTCTGCAAACACTGCCCTACCAGAGGCGGTGAACCTCAGGCTCGGAGGTTCCTCGCTGGTCCGACCGCCTGGAAATGATAACTTAATGAATGTCAAAACAAATAGTCTGAGCTGCAGAGTGGCTCCCTGGCAGGAAATGCACGTCTGTCTGTTTATTTTCCTTCTATCTTCTATCTTACACTTACAAATGTCCGCAGGGTGTGTTTTGACTGTACACGAGCTGATGGGGATTTTTGTCCTGGAGAGTGGCGTATGTCAGAGAGGTGAAACCCAAGAGCCCTATCCTCTCTTGGGGGGAGACCGGTACTTCAGGCTCTCTGGGGGACATCAGGAGGGTGTTTCCCTGTCGTCAAACTGCCATTGCACAGCTGTGATGCTGGAGAATTCTGACTTTTATTGCACATACGACATGAACAGACAGGTGACATAAAAGTTCTGCGTATCTTTTCACTAGTGTTGTTTTGGTTGACACAAGTTCAGATTTGTCCCGAGTTCTTCTCTACAACTTCTGCTTCTGAAATATCGTTAAACCGTCGTTCCACCAGTCTTCATTAGATTTGTTTACTTTCAGGTTATGGGTAAATTATATGTAACCCAGGACATCCAAAATCTATTGCCTGGTGAAGGGAGTGCTGCACCACACATTTAGACAAGATGAAGAATGTCCCTCTTAGCCCAGACTGCCCTGCCAGCCTGACCTCAAGCCAGCAAATGTTGTCAGATGGAGTCTGGCAGAGAGAGGTTTTCTACCCGAAGTGCTTTCTTCAAATGCATTAAAGGACCATAACGGTGTGCTTGCAAGTTTTTGCTACAAATTATATATACTGTACAATTTTTGAATGCGTGCTGTGCAGTTTTAGATTTTTGGATATTTGTTTGTAAACAATTCCAGTCAGCCATTGGCTTCCATTCATTTCCATTCATTTCTATATGTTTGGATATGAATTAGCAGACTCATGAAGCTCCCTTGAGTTGTGTAATTAATCACAGTGAACATCAAGTCTGCGTTCATTTTTTAAATTTTTTTTATTTATCCCAATCAGTGTGTTCTGGTTGATCTTTATATCATCTATAAATGAATGGAAGACAGTTTCTGCCTGGACAATAAGATAATAACATTTCTAAAATACAACGGCATGCCATGCAAAATGATTAACTGTGATGTGAAGTATAAAACATGTGAAGCAGCACTATACTGAGACATTGTGATGAGGACAGTGCCTCTATAGTACTGAGGGCAGTGCGTACAATAGACAATCTGCAGTACGTGTGTGCCAGTGGCATGACATACTAACTGAAATGTGGTTGTACTGTAGAAGGAGTAAAGCTGATTTGAAGGTCTAGTAGTAATGTGATAATATTAATTATTCAAGTAAATCATAAAAGGGCAAATTAAGTGATTAGGAGTGGAGGGACGTCCTTTAAAACAGGAAATTATAGCCAAGTACTTTTTCAGCGATGAATGGCTTTATTAAGTCGCAGCACTGGAAATTCTTCAGACTGTAGAATAACCTTGATAAAGAAAAATGACACACGAGATGCTCTTTTCTTATTTTTTTTCTGCCTCGTGACACAATTAGTCAGCTCCTTTAGCCAAAGCAAAGAAAAGGGGAGGTAATGGATATAAACTCGGAGGAATGTGCACGCTCTCCTGGAAATGTGAAGCCAATTTATAAAGAAATGGGGAATAAACTCACACAAGCAGAAACTATTCCACAGCGGACCCTGGTAAAAGTCAAAGATAATTTATTCCCTGAACGACGACTGCTGGCTCATAATAGCAGGTCAGAGTCACTCTGTTCACACAGGTAGCAAGCCGTGGACAGGATCAGCCCTAGAGCTTTAGGCAAAGTCAAAGATTAATAACCTGAGATTAAGGGACAGAATCACTTAAATCTGATAGACGTAAGAGAGCTTGTCTCTGCTATTTTTGACAGAAATACATAGGATATTTATGAAAGTAAGTGCAGGATGTCTCTCTAGAAATACACGTACATAATTTATACATCTTAGAAAATGTCTAGAATTTGAAATTTACATTCTGACCATTTTTACGATCCACACTTGTGTTTTCGTTATAAAGTCTTGATCACATGATATAATTGCATGATATTTATGTGTTGCAGTGAGAGCTGAGATTATGGGGGAGAAACCTCTTTAAAAATAACTGACATAGTGGTATGATTTATTTTAGCCTGTTAGAAAAGTAACTCCAGGTTTGTGTTTAACTGCATTTTTTATTTTTTATTTTTTTTGCTACCGGATTCAATAATTATAATAAAACAAATTGTTTATACTTCATCTATTTATGGCCCTTCGCAATAGGTACTTGATGTGTTGGTGCCTCTCTTAATAAATGTTATTTTGACCATTTCTTTCTTTTTAAATGAAATGAATATTAAAATGAAGACTATCAAGCCACCACAGAGGCTTCTATCTGCCCTCTTGTGTTACGTTGACCTAAATCTGTTGTGTATTTTAAAATGCAAAATATTAAGACAGTTTAATGTTAATGCTCATTTAAAATGTGGCAACGTGCGGGATCACACTCTTGATTGTTGCCGTGTGCTCCGTCGATATTGATTCTGTAAAGCATCTTTTTAGTTGTGTGGTTAAATGAGAAAATTCTTATGATTATTGTATTGTTATTAAATTTGCTTCAGCTCTGTATCGCAGCATCTGCATTTAGTCCAACCGGCCTTGCTGGCGGGTTAGTTCTGGTTCTGCTTTCAGTCATAGGTGACTTGTAGAACATGTCGACACGACTTAGTCAAGTGACCGAGGGCGTGATGCCGGTCAGCGCTCAGGAATCCCCGACTCCTGGAAAAAACAAAGAGACAAACAAAACAAAATGAAAACAAACTTATAAACCACAAATGTGCTGCGTTCACTTTTTTGATATTCAGCTTTATGGGCCAAATGTCCTGTGGGCTCAAGTGACACTCGCGAGCTCCACAAAATGTGTGCTTTTGGGGAAAATAAACTCTGGTCGTCTTTTGTGTTTCGTGGCTAGCCAACGTTTGAAGACATTTCAATAGAATTAGACCCAAGGGTGGCTTTAGGCATCATGATGTCATGTTTCTCTGCCTTCTGAAGTGACATGTTTTGGCTTCTCAGGACCTGGTTCGCTTGCGCTGGACCGTGATCAGTCACATTAAGACCGAAATGAATGATAATTAGTTCAGTTCAATCATATTTTGACCATGATGGGTGCTACATAACGTTCAGAACAAACTTGGCAGCATACGTTTTTATTAGAAGTGACGGTGTGTAGATCGTTCCAGGTGGCCCACATGACACCTAAAGAATTAGTCTGGCTCATCGTCCTAAAGGTGCCTAAGCCCTCCAACTTCACAGAGCCACGCGGCATCTATTGTGGCAGGACTTCCCAGCCGAAGACCCACCAAACCACAGTGAACTTTTCACATTTTCTCCTCAGCGTGAGCCAGTGAGCGAGGTCATCTTAGAAGTCCCCCCCCCCCTCATCCCTCCACCCAACATTAGAACACCGCTATTTATTTTTATTTGCTCGCCCGTCGCACCTTGAAGCTCCAGGTAACTCCCACTTACCACAGAGCGACCCAACGCTAGACAGCATGGTGTGC
>JAVQJF010041059.1:0-58357 GCA_036023855.1 Gadopsis marmoratus
GGGTTCAGTGTCTTGCCCAGGGACACTTCGACATGCGGACAGCGGGAGCTGGGATCGAACCACCAACCCTGGGGTTAATGGACGACCGCACTACCCCCTCAGCCACAGCCGCCCACTAGAATGATATACATTTGAATGTTGTTTGAAGTGAATGTAATTTGGAATTAGGGATTGTGAAAGGCTTGACAGACTTCCAAATTAATGAGGGCTCGGCATTTGCTTCTTTTGTCTCACAAGAATGATTTCTTTAATTTCCACGGTGTACTCAGCAGAGTCGACAGAAGCAGTGAGCTGCCATTTCAAAACAGAGTTCCTTCAGTCTGACTTTGGTTTACTTTTTTTTTTTACCTTATTTTTAAATGTAGCCTCCAAGCACCCATTTTTCACAACTCCTGAACCCATTTCCACTGGCCATCCCACAATTATTACTCCTACAATGCAAGATTTAGAAGTCCTGCCAACATTTCAGTTTTAGGGGCCCATTGGCTCCAGCGCTCACAGTCAGAAGAAAGAAAATGTCTTCAAGACTGGCATTTTCTCTTCCTTAAATCCCATGACATTTTTCCCCAGTCCCTGAATGAGAGTGAGCGCTTCTCAGATAGGGGCCAACCAAATAAACCCCTCTTTGGGCCTGCAGCCACTAATCTGTAATTTAATTTCGGGCGGGTGTCTGGGCCATGAGGACACACGGCAAGGTCAAGGGCTACTGTACAGACAGATCTGCGCATTTGGGCACAGCCTGGGGTTTGATCAACAGTCTCATCCAGCTTAGGAAGAGGACAGAGTATGTGTGCGTGCTCCCGTGTGAGCACGCGTGTGTTGGGGAGGTATTTCTGCACTACTTACACAAGTCAGACTTGATGCAAGGTAGCTATTTGGCGTATGACAGCAACAAACAATCACAGAGAAAATCCATTATTCAAAACAAGTCAAATGTTTGGGATGACTGAGCATCTGCAAACAGAGGGGGATTAGCCCCAAAATAGGACTGCGTCTGACTGGGAACAATTCAACATGTCAGTGTTGATCTGCATGTAAATGAAATATTTGTATTACTTTGACCATAATTCATGTTTTACTCATTATATAGAATAGTCTAGTCGGCAGATAAATCAACTAATGGAAAAGTGGAAGGATGAATTTGAGCAGCATGGCTAATCCTGTGGATGAAGAAATGTTTGCAAGAAAGTCGACCTTGTTCTGCTTGAACGAGCACAAAGTGGCCCTGGGAATGGGACCAATAATTACCAATGACCAGGCAGTTTCACCATGTCTCTTTAATGTAAATAGGCCCTGGATTATCTGACACAAACGGCTTTGGAATTCATACACGGACATTTGGCACGGGGACTTGGTCAAGTACCTAAAAGAAAAACAAAAGGAAGTAATAAAACAACCTGTACAGGCCCCCAGCCTGGAAGAGATACAACAGTCCACACAAGCAGCAGAAAGTAGCGGACATAGTTCATTAAAAACATTTTCTTACATATAAGGCTGTCAGGTCAGTGAGAAAATCAGGGTGTATCCCATGCACCATTTGCAGTTTGTTGGAGCTTAGCTGGCATTCAATTTCAATTCCCTCAAGTTACTGAATATAGGAGAGCAGCACACACTGACAGGTACAAGTTACTCCAGCGACAGACGCTAATTAGCAAGTGCTGGAGTAATGGGAGAGCCAAGGTCTCTCTCTGGCAGAGAGACACTGATGGCAACTGAGGCAGGGTCATCTCTTTAAGTGTCTCACTTCCTATTAGACAGGAGATCTCTGGCACATGCCCCATCACAACCCATACAGAGTGATGTCAGCGACAGAGAAAGGATCCTGTCACATCCTGTAGTTTTCAAACAGAGCATCTCTTTTGCATACTGCATAGAACACAGCCCACTCAACTGCATTCACTCACTGCCGCGGCCCTCCATTGACATAAAGGGAGGGAGGGAGGGCAATAGAAAATAATGGCACATGATGTATTTAAGTGTTTTCATGGAAACTCGAGGGAAAGTCTTAGAAAGAAGATGATGGACTCATCTTCTGCTCAGCGAGGCTTTGACATTCTGTAGGGGACGCTGGAAATAGTCTCCAGGTTGATGGATAGGTGGAGTGGGATTACCCAGACGCATCTCCTACCCGCCGTCTGGCCTCGACTCCTGGAAAAAGACACACAAAAAAAAGCTTTGAAAGAGAATGAAACCCTGCAGGCTGGTCACAATAACAAACAGCTGACCCAATACCTAAGGAAAGCAAAGGTAAGCCTTGGCCTCACACACAGATTACTAATAATGTTGCAACATTATTATTATTCGTCATAGTAAAAAAAAAAGAAAAAAGAAGAAGACTGAGGAAACAAAAAAACAAGCACATTCGGCATCATTACAGAAACCCTCACACTAATAGGAAGCTGTGTTTCCAAGGACGCTACAACCTTCAAGTCTCTCTCCATACAGATATCCTCCTCGCTGTATCACAAGTATCTTTCTGAACTTCTAATGCCTCTCTTCACTCATAGCCCCTGTGGACCACCCCACTGCTAGCACAGCAAAAGAAATTGTTCTGCCTGCATCATTAAACAGTTTGAATTAACTTGGGTGGAATTTAATTATGTCACACATGAAGCTCTCCTGCTTGGAGCTCTTAAAAGCAATATAGTTGGCTATATGCATGGAGGTTCAGCTTTTAGATACATTATTCAAGTCAGTCAGCTATATCTGCATGCAGCTGGACTTCTAAATGAAAACAGGGAACTCATCAGGATGGATCTTTTCATTTCTGTTTCCTGGTGAGATATCCAACATAAATACCCTGAGAGCAGCTAATAATCCCTGCATCATGGCAGTGGAAATTCAGCTCATGCTCCGTGTTCCATTAAGACCTCAGCTGTCTACACCTGTCATGAATCTACTTTTGATTTAGATATACAGTAACTTGAATAGCTCTGACTTTGCACACATGTATTCTGGTGTTTGAAGCACTCACTGTGTCTATCCTAATATTAAATAACTGGAAATATAAAAATAGCTCTGCTAGCGCTTCTCTTACCTCCTAATTGATGCTCATTATCATCCGTTTATTATATTTTACACATGACAGGATGGTGTGATGTGGATAAATCCTAAATGACACCCTAAGGGCATCGCTAACAGCTTCAAAGTGTCAAAGCAAATGCTGAAACAGTAATAAAGTATGTCATTCTAAATTATAGGAGTCTTTGCAAATTGCAAAGCTCACAGAAGAATATCTGTTTTACGGAGAAGCGCTTCATTCGAAAATGCAGTCTGGCTTCTGTTTGCTCCCTGTCAGAGGGTAATCCGACGTGCCAATTTATGCATCACCCAAATTAACACAACGCAATATTCACACATGCATTTTCTCATCAGAATCAAATCCACCCCTATGTGCCCCTAGAGAGCTCCAAGGACATGTATTTCCAAAAGGAGTCATGCTAGCCGTTGAGTCCAGAGGTCAGAGGTGAAATGAAAGACCATCACCAAGACAGGAACAACCACTCTGAAAAGATATTATTTTCTGGGATTGTTAACATTGGCAATCAAAAAGTAAACTCCAACTTAAGCGTTTAACAAACAGCTTCTCTCTGTGTGAGAATCTAAAGCAGTCATGGCAGGGCAGAACCATACCTCCCCTCCAGCACCTGAGATACAAGCTGATGGACAGATTCATTTACAGCAGGTACACGAAATTGCACACTAATTTACTGGAGCTATAGGAGATTGTTCACGTAAAAGATACAGTGGCACAGTGCATTCAATCTAATGAACCATTGTAAATCCACACTGTGCCCATTTCTTTCCTCATTTCCATTGAAATGTAAGTGCCAAATTCCATTCTCCACGTCGGTAACTTTCCCTTTTTTTAAATTTATATATTCGTGGAGCATCGCACCTAAACAGAAATGGCACGAGTGATGAGAGACACCGACAAAACCAAATAACAACAATCAGTGTATCCGTCAAAGGCAAACACCAGGCAAGGGACAATGAAAGTAAATGTTTGGGAATGACCTTGGCGAAGTATTCGGGATAATGAGGAAGCAGCTACACCTTGATGATACTTAAAGATCATTACCAGATGATCAAACATACCGCGACAATTTAAATGTGCAAGAATGGATAATTATGAAGTATAATACTCATAGCTGTTACACAGACCTGCTTATATGGATGCACTTACATTTCAACAAATGCCTTACATGCCTCAAGGTACAGTAGAGGGCTGCAATGGCAGTATCCCGTGGGAACTGCAAGACACAAATTGTGGGATGTGGGATATATTTAAATAGCGGTTAGTATCATCAGCGTGGGAAGAAATATAAGAGGCTATTATTATAAGGCTTAACCAGGCTTGTAAATGCATAGCCTTCAAGTAAACTGTGTGGTGTATGCCTCCAAATACGCCACCAAATAAAGTTAAGCATTGCACTCTCGCTCCCTTTCTCCAGCCCCCTCTTTTCAAAACAAGTTGAGAAGCCAGTTACATAAACATCAGTGACATGAGAGATTGCCAATCCAGCTCTGTCTGGAGGTAACAAAATCTGCCTACCAGCACCTTTAAAGTTCACTATTTAACATATCGTTGGCTTGAGCTGTGAGGAAAAACAAAACACGCTGTGGTCTTCAGGGAATTATTTGCCGGACTATTTCTTGGCTGGCAAAGTCACTTCCTTGAGGGAATTTCGGTGACATTTTAATGTCCAGGACATAGTGTTGATGTCTGCACGTTCGCGTAAACACACCACAGTCGTATTCACACATTGTGCGCTTCCAACTTTGTGGTGAAGTTACCAATTTGAAGGCACACTTTTTATAGCTAAAAAGACTCAATGTAGATGTCCCTCATTTTGTTCATTTTACTTGCTTCCTTTTAATGTCTGAGTGTCTGGTCACTGGAAACTCTACAGGCTGGTGCTCAAGTGACAGGGGCTGAGCGACGGGGCTACACGGGAGAGCGGCTCTGATTCCCATTCCATCAGGGCGGTCCTATGCAGCCATGATCCAGGTTTATGGGTTTGCTACAAATAAAATGGCACAAGTGATGAACAGTAAAAATCCGGGGCTTTGCTACCTCCCCCTGCTGGTGCCTGTTATGCTGGCAACCTCCAGGAAGTTGGTGAAGAAACAGTCCAGCACATGAATGGAGCAAGGCTAGCTGTTTCCAGGCTTTGTGCTAAGCTAAGCTAACCAGCTGCTGGCCGTAGCTTCATATTTATCGTACACAGACATGAAATGGTATCAATCTTCTTATCTCAAGAAAACAAATGAGCAGATTCTTCAAAATGTCAAACTATTCTCTTAACTGTTAGCTGTTAGCGCTCTCTCTAGAATGCTACATTTCATTAGTATTACATGTGTCTCATTTTCCCTGCAGGATCACATAGGTCACAACATACCACAGTGATCACTATGAATGATGCAGTAATGCAGCAGCTCTTGCTACAGGCTCCACTTTGTCCCAATAACAATAAGCCAGAGTGAGGTGGTTGACAGGTCATTTTGTTGCCACTCCACTGCTATTCCAGCAGCAGCATTATGTACGTCACACTCTAAATCTTACATCTTTATCAGCTCTTTTTCCGTGGTCGCGGTGCCCCACCCGCGACCCCTCTCCAAAAGGAGCCTGCAGCCCCCGTGGTGTTAATTATAAGACTTTTTCCCCTGGAGCCTGGGTGGGACATGAAAGTGCATTAATCTTGATTCTTCACTTCAGTTTAAAGGATCGTTTGAAGAGACTCCTGTGGTAAGCCCCAGTGGCGAGGTGAGTCAGTACCAGGAGAAAGGTAGAGGGAAGGGAAAAGAAAGAGTCACAGCTCATTCTGCGCTCACAACGGGAATGCCAGCCACCTCGGAAGGCAAGTCAATCAGTTACTTTATACCATTTAAATTCTCAGTATGTTAATCTGGATGAATATGAGGAGTCACACAGGACATGCCAAGCAACCGTCTTCAACCCTGTGCTGTTAACTGATGCAGCATGAAGGTGACTGTCGCCCTGTAAGCTGAACTGAGCAGAGCTGAAGGACTGTGACACGTTCGCGTCAACGAGTTTACATTCAGCCCCATTTCACTGCACACTTTGGCCCATCACAGAGGTCAATGCTGCACTTGGCCGTGACACCACAAACCGTAGGGAATGCACATTTATCATTACATACATATATATATATATATATATATATATATACATACATACATACATGTAGAATATGACAGTTTCATGATGTGTAAAAATAGTTTGGTACCCATTTTATAGCAATAAGCCTTTGCTGCCTGATGCACAATTACAGATACCCTACTGCGTCTGTACACCTTGTTGTTGCCAATGACACAGACTGGAAAATGGAGGGATGGAAATTGCACAGAGAATTGGGTAATTGCTTAAAAATACACCATAGACTGGAGAGTGCAATGAAAAAGCCCATAAGTGATAAACAGTGTCCTGGATATACGCGGTCATTTTAAGTAATGTCCAACCAGAGCAAATTAGAGTAAAATGATCATTTCTAACTGACTGACAGGTTGATTGTTCACTAATTTGCCACTAATCAGCTGCATGCGGCACAATTAAACAAACATCAATTCCGATGTTTTAGCTGAAAGATAAAAATACTCTTTCTATCAAGTGCGTTTCTGCAGCCTAATTTCTGTGCACTTGATTTGGAATGACTTGTTCTGCATGTTTGATCATGGTCCTCCTTATATCATTAGTTAATCTACTTCTACAGCATTAAAAAACACACTGGAGCAGATAATTAGCATGCAGGGACGTGCACGTTTCAGCTCCCTTTATCTGAGCATGTGCAACTTCTGCAGTTTCACCATGATGCGTGCACACTTCAGAAAGCTACACATACAAGTCATCTCGCTGTTCAATAAGCAACATGCTTTTTCTGAGCGTTTTGGTTCTTCAGACATTTTGGATAGGCAGGGGAAACTGACACTGATCGGCCTGAGTGAGGGGTTTTAACATGATGCTAATATGTTATGGCCTGGTGACCACACACAAAGCAAACCATGTTGTCACCACAACAATACATATGCTGCAGGGTCACAGGTGTTGCTGGATGTGCCTACATGTATGCAATATTTTTTTAGATCTATTTTTTAGTCATGTATACATTGATGGAATATCTCAGCATCACAATGCCCCACTTGTCTGTATCCGTGCATGGGCTTCCGTTTGTGTGTCTTCTTCAACATCACCACACTGCTGATCTTGTATACCTTCTCTCATCTGCATTATGAGTAATCTATGGTAGTTAATTGAGCCCAAAGGCAGTTGGTTTCAATGAAGGCTCCTGTGCTTTTCTGGCAAAAACAGGAGAAAAAAAACTCTCTGGAGAAGGCAGCTCTCTGTCGAGAGGCAAACGGAGCAGAACTCCTGCCGTGTTCATTAGCTGTCATTGATCAGTGATTCAGTTGCTGTGCTACTCCTACCACAGCTCACATATTATCAGTTTCATGTCCTAAAAATTAATATAAAAGGTAAGAAAGTGGAGCCAGCACAGCATTTTCCTCATTAGATTTTATTTCCAATGCACAATTTTGATGTGAATGGATGTTTGCCAAGGTTTTCAACGATGTGCAGAGACTGCTACGCAGCGCACTTGTCCATTCCACAGTTTTCTGATATCAATATGAGCTACTATATTCAGTTATTGGCTTCCCTCAGAGGCTATCATCACTGTAGCCTATTCCATCACAGGAGATGCACTGTAGAATGAGGCTGCGAGGTATACAAATGCTGATAAATGCCTGAGACAAAAAAATAAATTATGCAGAGATCAAAGATACTGGAATAGTGAGTCCAACTCCACTTCAAGACACCTCCCTGGAGAGAGTCCAGCGTAACTGTCCTGTCTGACATCATCAGTGTCTGCTGGGCCTCACCTGCCACATGCAGCAGATAGGTACTGGAGGAGCTAGGAGACTAGTTTTTGCCTTTCCCATTTCACTCTATTTCACCCATTTTTATCTCCTCCCCTTCCTTTGAGAAAAGGACTCAACTCCCTATATGCAGTCTGTACTTAAAAAACCATGACAAAGTAAACCCGGAGCCATTACTGCAAACAAGTATAACAATGAGATATATTCTTAGCATAACAGTTCAGAGTTTAAGTGAATATATAGGGGTGTATTCAATCACTATTTCACAATTCTGCTGAGGTAGCTGGGAAATGGACATTATGTTGCACTAATTGCACCTATAGGGCCAATCTGTAATCAAAATGTAATCTGAGCTCTCATTGAAATTCATTTAAAGTCATCAGGTAGGTGACCGGGACCGGCCGTGCTGCTCCTCATTTCACTGAGTTTTCTTTATTCCCTTGATGCATTATATACTGTATAGCCATTTCTGGATAGGCCTAGGTTATGCACAATACCATTCTCCGCTGCTGTTCGGCATAGGTCTGAACCCTCTCAGTCAGATCATCACACAGACTGGCTACAAATACTGACTACGGAATGAAGAAACTATCAACCACCTCCTCTACATGGATGACATCAGGCTGTCAGAGTGAGCAAGACATCGACTCACTGATCCACACCACCAGATCTACAGCAATGACATTGGAATGTCATTCGGACTAGATAAGTGTGGTCGGATGGTATGCAAGAGAGGAAAGGTAGTCAGAACTGAAGGAATTAGACTACCAGAAGGCGACATAGCAGATGTTGAGAGCAGCTACAAATACCTTGGGATCCCGCAAGCAAATGGGAACCACGAAGAGTGTACCAAGCAGAAGGACGGAGGCCGAAGACTAGTGACGGAAGTGGTAGTGGCTACAGGCTACGGAAGTGGCTATGGCTGGAAGTCCCAAGGTCACAATGGGACACACCTCTGAAGGTGGTTGAGAATGACCAAGCTAAGATCCTGTGGGACTTCCAGATACAGACTGACAAACCTGTTATGGTGAACCGACTAGACATACTAGTGGTGGACAAACAGCAGAAGAAGGCAGTAGTGATAGATGTAACAATCCCAAGCAACAAGAACATCAGGAAGAAGGAACACGAGAAGCTCGAGAAATGCCAAGGGCTGAAAGAAGAGCTAGAGAAGATGTGGAAAGTGAAGGCAACAGTGGTCCCCGTGGTAACCGGAGCACTTGGGGTGGTGGCCTCCAAACTGGGAGAGCGGCTCGAACAGATTCCAGGAACAACATCCGAGATCTCTGTCCAGAAGAGTGCAGTCCTAGGAACAGCTAAGATACCGTTAGCCTTAAGGACCCTCAAGCTCCCAGGCCTCTGGTAGAGGACCCGAGCTTGAAGGAGGAACAGACCATCCACAGGGGCAAGTGAGGAATTTATATATACACACACACACACACACACACACACACAGTACATCAGATGAGACAGTTGTGTGCCATGATGCATCATTAACTCCAGTGCCCAAAGAACAATGACAGTGATACTCAGCATTTTTTTAAAGTGTTGCTGGAACCAGCATTATTCATACTGTGGTTATGCAACCATCAGTGAGTATCCTTCCACTGGCAAATACAAAGAGGGAATTTCAAACTAAAAAGAACATAACTTTGGTACATAACCAGTTGACTCACTCAGTCTTCTGGAGCATCACATTAGCTTTGGCTTATAGCTGGAATATGTACTACGGAGAACGAGGATTGTGGGTTTTGACCAACATTTATAACCGAGGTCTATAAAAATCCATCTCCGTACATAAAGGTGATGAGTATAATATCAAGATATCAAAAAAAAAAATCTAAAACCCCTCCTTTAAAGCCTGCTTACAGAATTTTATTCGTGGTAGAATAACAGGAGAAAGACAGCAGTGATTCAGTCACTTTAAGAAAATGTCTTTGCCTTAAATACCGATTCCAAGTTTTATTTACTGAACATTGCTGCTTCTACTTGTGTCTAAATTTATGATCAGTATGTAGTATGTATAATAACACAATGTAAGTCTGACCCACTAACGGTGGCAACAAAGCAATCTACAAAATATTGAGTGGGCTGCAGATAGCCATTTACTATGTTATCTGCGCTGGGCTGCTAGTAATGAAACAATAAAAGTTCGAGAAGATAAACATAAGTCACGAATGAACACATGTATCGATAAGGCAAAGGTTTATGAAAACAAAGTGATGCCCGATTCTAAAACCACTTAATTAAATGCAGAGCCTTGCTTTATTAAATAAGATATGCTGCACTCTGCATATATGCATTAATCGATAGCAAAACTGCCACACAAATATTAGAATAATTGATCCAGGATGATTCAGCAGTGGAGAGGTCTAGAGGCTTGCAGGATATTACCTAGCATTAACAGGCCCTGTGAAGGGCAGTGGATACTACAGTAATGACAAATGTCCTCTCTTTGTTTCCTACTGGCCAGACTTTATTTTGGCTAGTTACAGGAAATTACTTTCTGCACCCACCTTCCATCATCTCCTACTCACTCTGCATGGTGCGGCTTTACAGCAATGACCAATCAGAGTATAATAAAAACAAGCTGTAACTGTCCAACCTTGTAATAAAATGTATTCACACAACTGACACCAAACTTCTGGTTATTAAAGTGAGCGTTAGAGGCACAGTGAAGAACAGATACAGTGTTGGTCCATACTGTATGCTAATGTGAGATAGTAGTGAAGTAACTGTGACTCATAGACAGTGGTGCGACTGAGCACTATGATCCAGTCTATTTTTCTCCACCTCCTCCACAATAGATGTGTGCCCATACTGTGCACACACACACTCATGCACATGCATGGACACTTAATATACATCAAATCTGTTCTGACTCTGAGATGCTGCTGAGCGTACGCACATGGGTACATGACTTGTACAGGTTTCCCTTATTATCAGAATACATTTTAAATTGTCCTGAACAGCAACAGACCAGCTACACCATCCTGTTATCACTCCAGCACCACAGTGACAAAAAAAAACTTCAATATCTGTCAAATGGAAATTGATGGAGTGCCTCTAAAACGTCTCTAAAAATATCAGCACCCAATATCAAAACATCTATGTCTCAGCAAAATGGAAAAATGATTTTCTCCTCAGAAACAAAAAAGAGTTTGGACACAAAAAAATATCCTCTGCCCTTAAAACTCATGTCCTTTGTTGGTTACAGTACTGTAGCTTCCCGAAAATAGCTCCAAGGTTTTGGGCTTTCCTGGCCCATAGAGGTCCAGGCGCTGGGTCCAGGGAGGGATATAATACCTGACACAGGCCGGCCATGGCTGAGAGAACATGGGGTCAGTGCTGGGTGTGTCCCATTGCTTTCCCCAAGGGGCACAGGGTACAACACTGCCAGCACACTGGCTCCCATCACTATCGGGAATGCCTGCCTGCTGACCACTGCATTACCGCTGCTGCTCTGACCAGGTCAGCCAGCTACTAGAGTGGAGTCAATAAAAAAAAAAAACAGGGGAACACATCATCCTTACTCACTGAGAAACAACTAGGTAACATTCAAACACAGTCAAGTGAAAGCTGATTTCACAACTGGATACAGTCCATTATCAACAGTCCATTTGAGATTAGCTTCTCAGCTTCCTTCAACAATCTTGTTTTACTGTGTGAGTAGTGGAACTCTCCATGATACTGAACGTCTGGTCACAATACATACAAAGAGAATACTTGTAAAAAAAAGCATTACTTGTAGAAATTCCCATTGTTGAACATAAAACAATAGTGTAAAGTAATGCTTTGTATTGCTATGGGGGCCAGTTTAATACTTTGCTATATTTCTATAGATTGTTAATATTTATGTGTTGTGAATGATATCAGTTTTCAGATGAGGAATAACCAACCAACAGTGTTTTAAATGAAACAAGTGTTTAGGTGCATTTTAGATAATGAATCAAGGGCTGGTCGTAGCTGCAAGTCTTGTCAAGTCAATTTTATTTATATGACCTAATATCACAAATCTCATTTGCCCCAAGGGGCTTTACAATCAGTAGAGATAATGATTGCCTCTGTCCTCGATTCAGATGAGGGAAAACTCCCCTAAAAAAGAAAATGGAAGAAACCTGAGGACGGAGACAGGACATCTTGAGATGTCGTGGATGTCTTTTTGTCAACAGGAAAGTTAAAGTACCATTGGGACATACTGTATAGTTCAACCAAAGCCAATAGGAAGAAAGGAGAAGTTAACTACTGTGCAAGTGTCTCTACAATGGTAGCTAGGGTGAGTAGGTCACCAGCATGATGGTGATGGTGCAACATTTGCAATGAATGCTGGGTACTGGGAACCAAAACCTTTGCTTAGAAATATGCGTCATGCTAAAGATTGCTCAAACATCCACAAAAAAAAACCAAATGGTGACACATTGCTTTAATGTAGCACACAGATGCAATTAATCTGATTATGTAAAGCTCTTCGTATACACCATAATGGTCTGCTGCAGCTCCCCACAAGCTAAAGTTGGCAGATTGAAAACTTCATGAGGATGACCATGAATATGCATAATTTCAGGCAGAAAGGAAAAGACAGACCGGCTGCGTCATTCAACTCTTAAATGTTTACCATTAATCAGACTCTCGCAGTGGCTTTGAGCAGGCCAGGGAATTTCTGTTTGCATGCCAAATTAAATGAAATAGATTTGTCATATCAGCCAGTGACCCTGTGATTCCTGGAATCAAAATGTCATGACTTCTCATATTCCAGACTGTCTGCTGAATTAATGCAGCCTAGCCTCATTACAGCAGCACTTACCCATAGCCTCCAGAGACACTGTGTCCTCCAGAGCATTACTGCTGAGAATACCAGGCAATTGTGATAAAGAGAGAAAAAAAACTGTGCAACACACCTGAGCAACACATAAAGACACCGGTGTACTTAAAGACATAGATACACATATTGAACTCACACTCACCTTTATTCTCTTGGCCTTAGCTTTTCAGCAGTGTCATGGCTGAAGGAAAGAGAACAGACAAAAATTAACATTTGAGCTCAAAATATTTCATATCATTTAAAGATCTGGGCGCAAAGCAACTACTTTAAGTTTTGTGTCTATTGTGTCATAGACCAAAGCATCATTAGAGGCTTGGTAGTTGTTATCGTGCCCCCTCCTCCTTCAGCACCCCTCCTCCTCTCCTCTGCTCCCTCTCTGTGCACCAACCTTGCCATGGCTAACAGGAAGCAGAGGGCACAGCGCTTTATTTAATTAGTCACAGCAGCTGAGTGCTCATGTGGAACCAAACAGGGGAGGCAGATTGGGGTAGTGAGATGGACAGACACTCTCCCACCGGGCCTTGGCTGTGCTGTAAAAGGAGCATAGATTACATGGCAGAAGGGGGACTGGGGGTGGCAGGAGGATGGACGTAAATGGCGTCTGTACAGGGGGATCCATCCCAGGAAAAAGACTGCCTTCACTCCTAAAGTACCCCTCTCCTTACACAAAATCACTCTTTACACTGTTACTTTTGTCTAATACCTAAACCAGCCAGCAGTGGGACTGGTCTGTTGTTGTGAGGCACAGCACTGAGTGGTTTGACTGCTTTTATTAACTGTGACAGCCCTCATTATTCCAAATGATGTAGGACCTGCTATTTTACTTCTATCACTTCTGACAATGATCAGGTGGACTTTTCCTCACGGACCAGCAGATAACCTCTGTCAGGTTGCAAAAGTAGCTCAGTGTGCAGCACATCCTTGATGAGTTCCTTCTCATAGGCAAAAAAATAAAAAATAGTAAAAAGTTTCTCAACAACTGGCAATCTCCAAAACTCACTCATGTTGAAGGTATGAAATATATAGAAATAACCAGAGCAAAAAGCAGCCACAGTAAATACTGATTTGCATATAATAATGAGACAGGTCAGTGTTCTGTGAAACCTATATGATTCATGTTATAGGAGGTTTATAATCCTCATTATTATCCAATCAGTGTTACTTGGCCTTCAATACCAAAACAGCATCTGTCAGGGTTCGCCCTTGGAGAAAACGTAGTAGTAAACATGTAGCCTACTGTATGGTGCTGAACCAGCAAGGAACATGAGTGCGGGACTTGAAAAATGTGTGCGCAACTACTAAGCAATGGTGTGTGGGGAGCTCTTTTAATTAGCACTCTTGAAGTTATCCAGTGACCCACATCTAATAATGAAGGCAACATGAATGTTCTATTTACATATCTTTAGTCAGTAATGTGTGACCGTTGGGAGAACCCAGTGGCTGAGTACGTGGTGCCAGTGGAAAGGGAGGGCATGTCAAGCAGAGCTGCCTGGGGCTGTTTTCCAAGGCCCTCTCATTTCGAACTGTAGCAATGTGGAATGGTATGTTAGTGACCTGCAGGTCTGTCAAACTGGGTTATGTTATAAGAAAACTGTATGCAACTTTTTAATAGGCCTTGGTCTGGTAATGCCATGTATTCCAAGAATTCAATTCCAAGAAGTTTGTTGGGGACGCCATTATAACTCAACCGCCTGCAACTTGGTGGCTTAGATTGGGCTTATAAATAAATAAATAATATAAATAAATAAATATAATAAATAAATAAATAACTTAAAAGGGGCCCTGTGGAGTTTTGTGTGCAGAAAAAGTTGCATCTCAACAAAACCTCCTCACCAACAAACGTGTTAAGTGCATTTCCTTCCTCATAAAACACATAAAACGAGTGCATCATTTATATCCACAGACTAGCACGCACCACCCGGATATTAACAAAACGGGACACACTTTTAAAAACGTTGCGGTACTTTTGGTCAAAAACACAAGGTGCCTTTGAGGTCAATCGATAAAGGTTGGGGAACAACCAGATTTGAGAAAACCAAATTGATTACATTCATTTCTTTAGCTGTTAGTGTTGCATATTGTCTATTTCCTTACCATGCAGTTTCTATGTTTAAATGAACATGTAAAAACAATATCCTGTCCATAGTCAAATTGACTATGTATAATGGGTAATATTCCCCAATGCAATACAAAATATGTTATTCCAAGGCACATGCAGACATACTCCCTACTGAAACCTTTAAACAACATGGTACACTTTGATTCCCACGAGAGACACAAGGTGAAAATGATGTTCCTTGTGCATTAAGGTGTATTTTCATTGCTATGTGAATAACTCAGGAGTCAGGACAGAGGCGGCATGTAATAAGCACAGAGGTGACTTTGACTCTGGTACAGCTGTCCTTGTTTCTGGCTGTCACATTTACACAGCCTTAGCTAGCTAGCTTTTAAAAATCAACAGGAACTTGAAGGGCGATGACCTGCTAGGCTTGAGGCTTTTATATGATTTTAGCAACTGTCATCCATCTTTCAGTGGTGGCCTTGGCATGAAGGAGTCAGAAGGCGTTGAAGGGTGGGGCGTCCTCCTGCTATCAGCTTTATAAAGGCCCAGTATTCCCTAACCTTCCACCTTCACGGGACCTTGCCTCAGTTAGGAGGGGTTAATAAAACCGTTTTTCACATGGAGCTCCCTTTTCAGAGGGAGTGTCAAATTGTTCTTTCCGGTAATTATTTGTCTATGAAAGAACTGGGTCACTGAATAACACTCTCTTCCAGGCCCTTGTTGCTAAGGCCTGACTCCTCTGAGTCCAGGATTTAGGGAGACAGGGGCTAGTGCACACAAACTAATGCCAGCTTCTGACAGGAGGAGCTGCACTTGCGTGACTGCAGCCCCCTCTAAACAGCACATCATGCTCAGATTACTGAACACATTTCAGGGAGGAGGTGGGGAGGTTAGGAATGAAGCCTGCAAGAACTGTATAAATCGCACATCACTGCATGTGGATGTAGAGCAGTGTATAACAGTGCTTGTGTGTTCCTTTGCGTGTGTGTGCGCATGTGTAGCCCTGTGAATGCGTCTTTGTGTGTTTGACGCGGTTGCTGTTGGCTTTAGCGCCAGCAAATAAATCCAGAATTTGAGCTCCACTGTTTGTTAAATGTTATTTGCCACTGCTGTAAAGGCAACAAAGGGATGCTACCCCACTGCAAATGAATGAGCCCAGGTCCCCAGTTATCACTGGCTATTGTTCAAATCAGGCTGGCTTTGAAAGGGGAGGCGCGCTCTCCTTTGGACAGCTCATTAAGATAACACACAAACGTGGCTCCCCATCATCCTGGGTTTATTAAAGTGGGGCTCATTTCAACTCCTTTGTCTCATGCAGGAACCTCTGCCTTTGTCAGCGCAATTGGAGCCAGATGGCAAAACAAAGCTGTCTGTCTGGAGTGCTTACAGAGTGATCTCAGAAGGCAGAGCCATTAGCTTGAATTCACCAGCTCAGTGCCCACAACGTCCACCTGGATCAACCAGGTGCACGGATGATGACTAGAGGCAACGAGAGCAAGGGTGGCGGCAAGTTGCCGTCTTGTCACTGGAGTACAGGAATACGACAGTCTCCCAGCTCTATTCTCCTTTGCCCTGCCCCTTTAGCTAAAGATTAAGTCTCACTAGTTGTGGGATGGCTGACCCAGCTCCTGGCTGCACAGAGCTCTCTGAAACATTCATGAGGGAGGCATTACGAGAATAAAAGTCATTGTCCCCCTTCACTCAGACACTGTCCTTCACCTCTCAGCTTATTAAAATCACATGGTATTAACTTTGCCGTTCACAGAAAGGCTAAATAATTAAATCAGACTAAAGAAGGAGTCACATGAATAACTCTAATGACATTAACACTTGAGGGAGAACTGCACAGGACTGTGAGGGGTAGTCACTGAGGCTGGGCAGGCAGAAGAAGCTTGCTCTGCTTGTTAATGGCAAAGTTAATTCTGGCCTCTTATGCTCGTACTAAACAAAATATCACACTCATCACAGAAAAAGAAGCACACATGTTTTGTCACTAGCATTATTGAAAAGCATATGATGAGTACTGAGCAAAACCTATAACGTCTTTCAAATTTAAAGTCATAGGAGTCGCCTGAATTTGTAACTGAATAGGTATAAAAGGAATAGTTTGACATTTTGGGAAATATGCTTATTTGCTTTCTTGTCAAGCATTAGATGAGAGGATTGATACCACTCTCCTGTTTGAACAATAAATATGAAGCCATACAGCCAGCAGCCTGTTAGCTTAGTTAAGCACAACGACTGGAAACGGGGAAACAGCTAGCCTTACTGTGTCCAAAAATAAAGCTCATTAATTAACACTTTACTGTTATACCTCATTTGTTTAATTCATACAAAAACAGGAGTGTAAAAACGACATGTTGCAGTACTATGGGGCTTACGCGCCGGACTATTTCTTGGCCATGTGTAGCCTTGTCATCGCCACGAGGTTGCCAGGCAACCAGCAGAAACTCCAGCTTCACCCGCACTTTGTGTTTGATGCTCATTAGAGAATATTAACATGTGAAACTCAGCTGGTGAACCTGCTAGCATTGTCATTGTGCTCACGTTGGTTTTAGCAAAGCTACTTTCTCTTTCCTCCAGTGGTCTACTTGACCACTTGCAAATCTTTTAATAACTATTAGTCATTTAGACCCAAAATTTGGTAAAGAAAAATAAAAAGGCCCAGGTTTAAAAATACCGATTTCCCTTTAGCATTTAGCTTAAAGCACCACTCTACCTTAGTGACGCCTCACATAGTGTGGCTGTAGACTCTGAACACCTGAGAAATGTCTCTTTCCTGAGGGGAAAATTGTCTAATTATGGAGCTCCTTCAGGGCATTGTCTTTCTTGATTGATTTAAAGTAATTTGATTTGAAAGAATAGTCACATGCCAAACTCTGCGTAGCATTAAGTTATGCAAGAACGGTCACAGGTGATGCCTGCTATTATGCTGGATTATTCATCCTAAAAATTCAAAGCAACGTAACGTTGTGACGTGTATTGTCACACGTAACAATATGCATAACGCATTTCAGCCAGGACTCAAGTGCAAAATCAGTTCGGTTAGGTAAACAGGACCATTTGAATGCAGGACACGGCAGCACTATTGTTGGCATTTTGAGGAACTTGTGGAACTTGTTACCATTAAATTTATAGACAAGATAGATTTCACTGTTATAGCTGTAGCTTTGGGGGAACGTGTAATGTAAAACAGCTTGTTGGCATCACTAAATTAGTGCGCCCGTCTCCCTCTCGCTGCCTCAAACACACACACACACACACACACACACACACACACACATAGTGGAAGAGTTATGCCACTGGGTTTCTGTGTTGAATGGATTCAGTGCCTGGAGCTGGTCTCATTTCTTATGTGCACTCATGCTTCATCAGTGTTCACTCACACTTACACTGACACAGTAAACAAACTTAACATTCAGTTACTTGTTCTGTTGGGTCCCCACCATCCTGCCACCTGGATGTCTTTTTAAAGAACACTAAACTGTGGGTGATCCTTGTGCGTTTTGGTATTTTTGTAGCTTCACACAGTACACAGTAAATGTAAATTTACACGACGTGTGTCTTGCAATACAATTCTAGAGGTTTTCAATGAGATTTTGCATGTGTACAGAGTTAATCGCCCTGTTTACAGGCTCAGTCTGGTTGGCCTACCCACTTGATGCAGCACTAATTCTTTTTTTGAGTCGTCTTCAGTGGGATAAAACGCACCGTATCCTGTCCCTGACAGCGTTCACAGCCTTGCATGATTACGCAGCTAAAAGATTAAACATATTTCAATATTAGTTTTAGCAAAAGGATGGGAAACTTTATCAAGTGGACTTTCAACGGATGCTGTTTCCTGACCAGCATTCGTTCACCCTCGATCACCCTGTTCAGCAGTGGTAGCAAAACAACATACAGCAAGCCCCTGATGCATGCAGAGGCTGAGGCTTGACCAGGTGTGGATTGGCTGACCTGTCTTTGACTCCTCTTCTTCCAGCTCCTTGGCCTCTTCAGCTGTGGGAAGACAGAGGAGCCATTATCACAGGGAGCCACAGTACATGGGCAGGCACACAATGTAGTCACTTCATCACAAGCCTATGGTGAGCTGACCCTTCACAGCTCAAAGGACAAGCTGAGATGAGAGAGCTATACGACGATGAAGTTTCACACAATGATGCCCAAACCACACACAGACGCACCCTTTAACCTCCTATCCAGCCATTCCACAAAGACAGTAATCATTAAAGGCTTCGGCTGCTGGAAACCCACTGTTCTAACAGAGTTAGGGAGGCAACTCAGTGATGGCTGCCACAATTACATACATACGTACATACATACATACACACACACACACACACAAGCTAAAAATAGGCCTGAGCCACAGTATCCAAGCCGCTCATATTAATTCTATGGCATCATTTTCACTGCAATTGGGCTCAAGATCTACTATGTAGTGTCTGATACATGAGATTAAACTGATAATGTAAAGGCAGTACAATTCATTTGTTTATATTCTTGTATGTTCGCTTGATTCTCCTTGATTTTAACAGCAGAGACTATAATCTCCTGGGGAAAATAAGCAAACATCCTTATGATTACAGCAGCAGAACATGCTGACTTTCCAGATTCAAACAGCCTGTATATGCATAAGTCTACCCATGCCACATTTTTTGGTTTCTCTTCCTCTTTGTTATGTTGTGTTTTGAAATAAGATTTTATAAAATCAAATATTATATTATATAGTATATGCCCACACATTATGACAGTACATTATCATTAGTCTTCTAAAGCTATAGCTTTGGTCATATAGCTTCAGATTCTGGGGGATTTCTTTCCTCTGCAGACTGGTACCAAGATTATATTATGTTGCAACTTTAAACTGAATATCTAGAATGCCATTTTGAGTTAACCTGTTAATAATGTGCATACTTTGAGAGTGAAATACACAGAAACACCTCATTCATTCATATACACACACACCACTACTTTCATCTTTACTTTACATCTTTGAATTGAATTGAATTGTTGTGCAACATCCACACAGATGTGTGAGCCTGTTTACCGTCACTGCTCATTCAACACCTCCCAATCGACCAATAGTCCCACCACTGTGTGGCTGCAGTGGAAATACCTTGGAGGGCTGGGCTTTGATAGGAGAGTGAGGCTCATTTAAAGGCACCTTAAAGTCAGGGTGACGACAAAGGCATCCACAGGGCAGGGAATGAGAACTGCTTCTCTTGTACATTGAGATAGTTACAATTTTATGCGCCTATTGGCTGCATCCCAAATGTGTGGGGGTGAGAAGAAGGCTGGTTACGGCTTAAGCACAAAAGCTGGACAAACCACATAAAAGGGGACAGACAGAGCTACTCGCTGAAGCCAGAAGAGTGTCACTGTTCCTCATCCTCCCTTCTGCCTCCGTTTCTCCTACACAGAAGTGGCGCCGCACTGCTGCCGAATCACTTCAAACACTGCTGTGACATTATGAGTGTTTCAAATGTAAGCAAAAGCAAATGGCCCTTAAACCTATAGTACTATAAATAAACTGATTAGTGGGCCTAATTCATTCATTCTTGCACCGTAGAAACAGCGGAGCCTTCTTTTTAAATCCTTTGTGCATATTAGGACATGAGGCTTAATGACAGCAGCGTTTGTGCTGCATAGGTTTAAATTCATTTTCTCTCCCTTTTAATATCAAGACTTGATGACAAAAATGTTTTGCTCATTTAAAAAATGAAAACATGAGGTACAGCTTCCTTCTGCCAATATTTTGATCAGGGATTTTATAAATGTCTGTTTTTATTAGCATTTCCTACATACTGTTGACTTCAGAAATAAATCTCATGTCACACACAGGCGATCAGTCACAGGATTTGGTCTGTTTTAAAGCTGAGGGTTAACCCCTGTGAGACATGTGCACCACTGTGGTAAAAGCCCGTGGGGGGGGAACACTGCTTCCCTTATGACTTTCATCCGTCACACAGGGGAGATCCATCCCAAGTCACCAACACATGATCTCCAAGCATAGGTCTGATAAAATGATATGCTTATCTAAACGTAAAATGAGCTTTGGAGAAATGGAACAGTGGCCCTGGATAGGTCACTGAATGCATTCATTACATACGTAGTCACAGTAATTATGTAAGGAAGGACAGAAGAGAGGGATGAAAGTGAAATGAACAACAGAGAACAGTGCCATGCTGGTGTTGAGATACAACACTGCCCCTGGATTTGAGCTTTCACTTCCAGCAGCAATACCACAAGCTGCTCTGCTCTGTTATGATACACATTCGGCTTGCTCCACATACATTATGACAGGAAAGAAAAATGACTTTCTCACTTCTCCACTTCCACTGACCCTTCCACCCCCGCTACCCAGACACGGTGAAGAGAGAGTCAACTTCAATCTGGCCATGCCCGGGAACGCCATTAAAAGATAAGACAACCACAATTAGGTTGCACTTCCCTGCCTTCCTGCCCTCCCCACAGCTCTGGATATGTGCATAGCAATCCTATTTTAAGCCCCTCCACATCTGTATTCATACAGTATCATTCTATCAGGAGTATAAGAGTCTGCATGATATGTGAATAAGTCAACGTTCCCACTCTTCAGGTTCGTGCTTGGAAAACACCAAAGACTGCAGAAGCATTGCTGGCAGGGGACAGAATAAGACTTAACATTTCAATAAGGCGGACAGTGGATGACCACATAATCAATCCCACCTGCAGGCAGGCGGGAAACGCAGCTCCCCATCCTCGCCACTGAAGAAAAGGGCCCTACAACCCTAGGAACTGCATTATATTTCTGTCTTTCCATTTCATTTGATTTCATATGTTCCATGAAGCTATTTACTCTTTCCTCTGAGTCTGTGTCACTTCCATATTTATTTTCAAACCTCTGGGCCCTGGTGCAGACACTGGATGACCTTTATTTAAATGTCTCCTCCACTGAGCGGATCTCATTACAGCAGAGCTGGTGGCTCTGCACGATCTATCTCATTTCAAAACTTTTTCTCTTTGCACTTGCGGCGATCCTCAGCTATTCCGCAACGCTAATTACTGGACCCGAGTAATGATGTTCCTCTTTGCTGAAGATATGTGTCCCACCATCCGAGATCCTGACCTATACGCATTAAGCACAACTCCCTCTGGATTCTCAAAGTTCCATCAGCAGTTAACATCTCATCACTGCTTTCTGCTCTATCTCTTGCTCTCGTTGTGCCTCCCACATGACCTAGGCAACACATCGCAATTATGCATATCATCTATGCCAAGAGTTTAAGGAGTCATTCTGCACTTTAATGAAGGCCCTGAGAAGAGTTGAAAGGGCCTGAGTACATGATAGGTTAGAATCTATTATTCAGCAAGCCCTTGAACTGTGTACATAGTAGGCCAATGCAGTACAAGAAAATACAGAAAATCATTTCATTACATTTTCTTCTTTGTGTATATGGCTCCAATTTTGCCACTGCTCTGAGATTAACATTTAACTCTGCCCCTAATGAAGGCAAGGCAGCCCAAAACCGCGCATTTATCCAACATGGATTTTCATGGAGTCATCACCAATGAGGTGTACTCCTTGTGAGAATATACCCCGGTGTTGAATGTGTAGAGTCACCTCTCCCCCTTTCCATCCAACCCCTCTACCACTCCCTGTACCTTCTCTCCTGGCCTCCTCACAGCTCTCCTTGATCTTCCTGCGGCAGACAGCAGCCAGGGCAATGAGCAGCACCAGCAGACACACGGCCAGGCCAACAGTTACCCACAGAGCCACCGGGGGGAACGCGATGTTCTGACCTGAAGCAAAGGGCAGAGGGAGAGAGGGGGCAGAGAAGGGAGAGCCTCATTATTCACTCTTGCTGAGCTAAAATAAGAGCAAAACTGTCACCGCTGCATCCATCACCATTATTTCACCATTTGACAATTTTGCTGTTAGAGTCTGTTGCCATAAAAATCCAAAATTATCGAGACAGCAGAACTACTAAAGCACAACATGATGACACTGTTGATGATTTTTGCCATCATCATCTCCGTCATCCATTTGACTTTCAGAAACAGTGGGACTGTCAGAGAAAACACAAACAAGAACCGTTGCTTTATGTGAACGGAGCGAGAGCTTCTTAACTAGTGTCCAATTAAGACTCTTGACTCTTTCGATTGCGTCCAGATGGCAGATAGCTCACCAGTCGCACAAGACTGTGTTGTTGTTTCACTCAAACAGCATTGGCATGGCATTAAAAGGATGTTGGCGCTAACTATCCCACCCCCCTGCCTTCTGCTATGCATTGCTCAGATGTCTGAAGTTCTCATTCGTTGGCTTTAATATTCTAAAATTTCTTCATGTCTACAATATCATTATCACTCTGAATGGGAATGAAATGTCACCATTTAGTGATATGAAAAAATGCTGTCTACGGTACATTTTCCCGTATGAAATTAAAAATGTTTTAATAGTACAATTATCTCATGATCACTGATCAATCATCACATCTTTAGACAGCACTACACTAAAATAAAAAGAGAAATAAAAACTGGTCAGTAGGACAAAAAAAAGATATGAGAGACACAGCCAAATTTCCCTGGGGTATTCAAACTGAACAGAGGGGGAAGAAAGGAAAACAGCAGAGCTGCTAAATAGCTGCTAGCCTGGCTGTAGCACAAACTGGCCTCCTTCAGAGAGTGCCCGCTCTGGGCAGATAATAATAATAATAATAATAATAATAATAAAAAAAAAAAGACTGAAAAATGACTGGCATTGGAAAGAAGACACGATGAAGCATCTGTAAAATGGAAATGATGAATTCTCAGATGGAGATCCAGTCCATCTGATGCTGAGAAACAAATGTACCTGATTGTTCCACAAAGCATAGTTAAAGAAAAGCCACCGAGGGCCGGCAATGGAAGGGAGAAGGAGGTGGGACATGTACTTAGCAATGATAAAAAAGGTTAATATAAAATATTAAATAAATAAAATAAGTTCAGCATTTTTGCTGCTGCCGTTTTTAGACATGCTTGCTTGGCATGGCTCTAGGGATGGGAATGTCAGCCAAACTGTAGGTCGGTCCACCACTTTGATTCAGATCAAAACAGCTCAACAGCTATTGGAAGAATAGCCATGAAATGTGATACAAACATTCATGTTCCCCAGAGGACGAAGCCTACTGACTTACGCGATCCCCCGACTTTTCTTCTAGCGCCCACATGAGGTTCATATTTGTCATTTTAAGTTAACAGCTATTGGATTATGGAACCGACATCCTCGTCCCCCTGAGCATGAATCATAAAAACTTTGGTGATTCCTTGACATATCATCTAGCGCCATCATTACATCAGAATTTTAATTTGTCCAGTACTTTGGTTTATGATCATATACCTGCAGAACTAATGACATCCCCATCAGCCTCAGCTGTGCGTTGTGTTTAGTGCCAATTACCGGTATCAAAGGTTAGCATGCTAAAACCCTTAACTAAGATGGTTAACACAGTATACATTACACCTGCTTAACACCAGCATGTTAGCATCATCACTGTGAGCATGTTAGCATGCCTCCATTCGTATAAGCACTGCTGTGACTAAATACAGCCCCAGTCAGTTGCTAGCATGGCTGTAAGCTCTTAGTGTTATTATCCCTGGCAGTATGAGATTAAAAAGAATCACTGCTTCCAATGTAATATAGAGGCACTTGTTGCAGAGGCAGATATTAATGTATATTACATGTTATACATTTCATGTAATTGTTCAATTCACAGTGCGTTTAACCATGTGTATCTATTTCAGGAGAGTTTCTCAATACATACAGCTATAAAGACTATCTGGTACTGCTACTGCAAAGCAGGATAAGCAATCACATGTCACAGAGACAGGATAAAATCTGGAAAGTCAATCTTGTCAGTTTGATGAAGCTGCGTATGCCTCTCCAGGCTAGTCATGACTGATGATGCTGTGGCCCGCTGTCCACCGAGCCCTTCCCTCTGTTATATTTAAAGAATGACCATCTGACAGCCACTTTGGACTAACAGCAAAACCACAAAACTCGTATGAAAGAGGAATAATCATACACAAGCTGTTCACGTCTCATAAAGTCAGAAAAGTGACAAATGTGACGAGTAAAGAAGACGCGGTGCTCTTTGTTTCCATCGTCTTTTTCATTCTCTTTTTATTCTCACACCTTCCCCACCACGCTCTCCCTCCCTCAAGGCAGACTGATAAAGACAAATGCCATAGTCGGCTATCATCACTACGCCGGGGCCCAAAGGGCTGCAGGATCATATTTTTCTTTTTCTCTTGTTTGATGATGTGATTTTGTTTTCTTCAGAAATAGATTTGTCTCTAATGGCTCTGTTTACCTATCCTCTCTTTCCCCTTTTCCCTATTCCCTCTGTGCAGGGGTAAGGATGAAGTGCTTTGGGTTGAACTGTCACATTACCTAGAGTATGCTGACTTCAGAGCTGCACCAAACAGGCAAACTTCACTCACTTGGCATTTAATAGATACTATGAATGCGTAGCACACATCAGAATACACATTATAAAATGGAAAGTGTGTCTATAACGAGCTGGCGTGATATGATAGCGAATAAAACAAGACAGTCATAACAGATCTGAATGCCACACACTCACCAGGGTTCCTGTCTGTATCATCCTTCCACCTTAGGTGATGTCAACACCTAATGTCAGTTAACTAGTAAACATAACATAACATGACACTATACATATTGTAGATCTTTTCATTGTTTTTCATATAATTTACTACCACATGGCATGGAGCTGTGATGACGTTCTGCACATTCAGCACATTTAAAATGTGTGCAGCATTTATGAATTTTATTTTTTATTGGGTTCTATATGTTTGATGTGTGTCAGTAAAGCTGCACTTGGTAACGTTTGCGTCTGCAGCCGCATGCATTGGTTAGAATTTGCTGCCACCATTTTCCATGATAATAATAATGATACTCCTTTATTAGTCCATCAGTGGGAAAATTACAAATACGAGGCAGCCCCTCGTGCGGCGCCAAGGGGCAACTTCAGGGTTCAGTGTCTTTCCCAGGGACACTCCACATGTGGACGGGAGGAGCTGGAGGAGTTGGAACCTCCAACTACCAGGCTGAAGGTCAGCAGCTTTACTTCCTAGGCCACAGCCACATCAAAAATGAGAACAAGTAAATTGGAGCATATCACCAGCATCTGGATTCTCTCTTACTTTGAAATTTGCAGAAGAGTTTGCTTCTTGTGATCAAGAACCAATAAGCTCCTGGGACTCTTGTTATTAATTTAGAATTCATCCCTGTCATGTGCTGTGGCATTAAGAAGCAGCACAATGCTGTCTGTACAGGTAGAGGTCACATCGGTCTCATACATTACTGATAGATCCATTAGGTGGACAAAATTACAGGAACACCTGCAAAATATAATCCATATCCAATGTAATACCTTACTTAAAATGTTCAGATTTTATTGAAACTGTGTCTGGGAGCCACTGAGTTTACACTATGGCAGTTTTAGAGGCTATAAAATGGTGCTGTTTTATTATATCATATTATATTACATATAATGTGATATGTTATTGGGTCCATCCCTTGCTGCTCAGCACTATCAAATTTCTTTAAAAGTGATATATAATGAAAAGGTAGTACAGGTAGCTACAAAAGTATCTTGAAGTAATGTTTGCAATGTTTTTTTATAGGTTATATTGACCACACCTGGAGCGTATCCTCTACTGTTTCTTCTTATAGGTGGTGCTTAACCAGAGGTGTTTTGTATATCATAGGAGGCCACAACTGACTGCTAAGGTAAAAATAGATACTTAATGGGGGCAGACAAGAGTATGATAAAACACCACCTCCATATGGAGCCTGTAACATAGGGCACATCACCAGTGAGAAATGAGGCTCCCTTAGTCTCTGGAAGACACTATAGGGGACTCACAAGAGGCCAGCTTAGGTATTGTTTGGGCTTCAGTGAATGTGAGAGCCAAGATTTTCAGGCATTTTTACAAGCCTGAGCTTTTTCTCTCCAGCACCATTGGTGGAATAAAGTGCTCCTAAGATTCCCTTGCCTGTCATCTTGGTTCTGCAACATGAAGACAGTGAAGATCATAGCTGCTTTCTCTCCAACTGTCAGCCCACTTTTACCTGCCTAGAAGAACCTAGCCTCTTAAGCTGTGACCACAGGAGAATAACGTCCCTTGACAGAAGGATGGCTTCAGGCTAAAAAGAGCCTCAAGGCTCATTGTAGACAAGCTGCAGGAATGAGAAGGAGGAGAGGAAGAGTCAATTAGGTATTTCTTTCATTGTCAAGATGAACAACCTGTCCTTATTCTACCTGGTTGTTAAAACAGAGGAGGGGGGGGCTGTAGTGGAGGAGTGTTGATCACAGAAGAGGGAGGTGGACTAGGGGCTAGCCCAGGGGTTGAGCAGCAGCAGGGCCCGGCCCTGCTTGAGGGCCTATACAGCCCTGGAGACCAGAGAGGCACAGCCAGGCCCAGGACTTGAAATAAGCTTATGTATCTCTCTAAAAATGAGTCACATGGCAGAGATAGAGACATTCATTCAGACAATACAGTAAGGCAGGGAAGATAAAATTAATGAGATATAAAACTCAGTGAGACAAAACAGGAGCTCACACTTAAATCACATTCACCCAACACTTGAGAGGTGATTGATGCATGCCACCTCAGCATGTGCAAACAGGCTCACCGACAGTGGCGATTTAAACTTCTTTATTCGATTTCTGTGTAGCACCGCCGATCTCACATGAAAGAGATTGGCAGAAACAATAACAACAGTGCTAATGGAAAGAAGATGGCCTCTGTGTCAGAGGACACGGATTAGCCAGAATGAAAAACATGAGCATGAATATTAGGATTACATTGAACGAATGACTTTGAATTTGTTTCAGCTTCAGTTTCAATTACGAGCCTTTATTATCAACCTCGAAGGTGTCCATCAAAACCTGTGAACCCTCCCCATTCAGAACCAGCATGAAAAGCTTGTGACCACACAGGCACGTCAGCTGTTCTTGCAATATTTCTAGGAAACACCTCTCCTCTCTGTGAGAGGACAAGAAGCTCACTTGTAGAGGGAAAACTTGGCAAACTGAGATGGATGGCGACAGGTTTTTGTCCTGTCAGCATCTTTGCTCTGAGCCTTCTCTCCTCTTTTTGCATTTCAATAAATTGCTTTTCAGCGAGATGCTACCTCACTGTCTTATTGGCATGCAGGGAGGGAATGTGCTCGTCTCTAGGACGACCTAGCTCCCATTTACTTACACAATTTGTCTGACATTATTGCCCTTCCCTTGACGCCATGGGCTCATGGCAGGCACGAGTGTATGATGTGCAGACGTGCACATTAAAACAGAGTAATGGCTCTGCATTTATAGGAATAAAGTTTCTAACAGCCCTCTTTTTTTCTCAGCGGGAGAACTATAAAAGCCATCTGGTGATGGTGGAGGGTGAGCAGGAGGGTAAGGTGGATGTGATAGCGAGCCAGTGAAGGTTGGAGGGATGGGGCAAGCGGGTGAAACCTGAGTAGGTGAAAAAAAACAAGCAGATGAATGAGTTTGTGGGTTTGCAAGTGAGCAGGCATGGGGCTAGTAACTGGACTGGGCTGGAATCACAACGAGGTTTTGTGGTATTAGTCCACTCTCAACTCGTAAGCTGTCTCTCAGACATGTCAAGCTGCTACTGACCTTTCTCCAGAGGAAGGTTGGCTCACAGTCCACAGATACTCTGCAGCGCCATGGATTTAGAACGAAGAGTTGGTGCGGTAAGGTTACCTCCTTCATCAAATGAGTAAGAATTTAATCTGATTGATCCGCAGGAAAATATTCCCTGCTGCCAACCGGTCACACACTACTGAGAAAGGTTGCATTGAGACATAGGGACGGACTGGGCTTGCGTTACAATTGGCAGGTCAATGCAGGATATGGATTATTTTGGCATTGCTTATACAAAAACAAGACAATGAGGCAGTTGGAAAATAAAGGACTTATTAGCAATAAAAAAGCAAGTTAACTGTGTAAATCAAAAGTATCTAGATGTCTGTGAAAGGTACTTGCTACAAACGGCAGCAAAAGATGTTGAACATCACTGATGTTGCTTGTTGAATATCACCTCAGAATTGTATCATCTGAAAATTCCAAACCTTTTCAGAAATTGGCTGTGAGGAAAATTTCGCCGTTGAAAGCTCTGAAAAACTGAATGGAGCTCGTATTTACTGTATATGGCAAAATATTAGCTTGTGGCAAATATATTGGTATCAGCATACGTGCCAATCGACAAGAAGCAAGAAATTACAGTACAGAAATGACATTTACATACTGAAACCTCGATTATCACTAGAATTCATTGTAACTAAGATAATTGTAGCATGGCCACCTTCAATCCTTTTGATTTATTTGTTTTAGCAACAAGGAAGTGCTCCAACTCGGTAATTGTGTATTCTAATTTCCTGTCTACACCTGAAGTGGGAAAATGTTGCATTGTCTACATTGACTATAAATTACTACGAGTATAATAGGAGGCTATAATAGGAGTTTAAAATATATCGTACAGCATGAAGGACCGCCAGAGCTGGAAGAAAATGAGACAAACATCAACCTCTACTAAGCAGTGCTTAGTTGATCAGTTCTCCTGCACATCGTCTGGCCATTTGGGTTTATTATAACAATATGATATCAGAAGATGTCTGAGTGTGTCCGTTCAAAACGTGTGTACAATACTTCTTCATCTAAAACCACAGACTCAAAGTGGAGATTTATTTGGTTAGTTACACTATTATACACACTCCAGTTTACATGACATGGGCTTATTATTGTGTAACAAGCTAATTAATTAAAATATATATCATAGCTGGGTAAAAAGATGTGTTTTACTTCATGATGATAAATCAAATTCTAGACAAAGTAAAAATCATCTGGTTTAGTGGTCGTTTGTGCAGAATGCAACATTTTTTTGATAACTTAATAACCTGCATCATCATACCGATACGGCAGCATCAGAGCAAAAAATAAGAGTATGGGCCACATTAGGTCGATAATGGGTGAATGTTTAATATTCAAAGAATAGGTTATTCCTTTAAGATAGACCACTAGTGACTTTAAATGCTACATGTGCATGTTGAGCTACCCTATATTTATATATTAGTTAATCGTATACACATTTTTAAACACACATAAAATATTTAAAAAAACATAACTAAACTGGAAGCTTGGTGCTAGAACATATAGTACCTATATTTCTATGTTTTATATTACTATACATTTAAGTAAAACTGAACCACTGAAATAATCTCAATAGTAGTCAGGATGCTTTTGTGTATTACTACAGCATAGAACCCTACCAACAGTATGACAGCCACTGATTTGTCTGGGAGGGAGGCAGGGGGAAGCTAAGCCACAGGTACATTCAAAGGGATGATTTTAAGTCTTACTCAGATATACCAGGGGCAAGGTTAGAGTGAATTTTCTCATCTTTACAGTTGAAGGTAATCCCATACCCAGTAGACTGGCTAATTAACTGAATATACAGCTCAGAGCCAACTGCATGGTTGTCACGTTAGCAAGGCAGAGGCTACGTTACAGGCAGAGGGGTGTGAGAATGTGAAATGGCTCTGTGCTGGAATATATAAACAATAGCCTGGGGTAGAGGTGGGCAGCATAACCAAAATAAACTTCACACCGCTGGAGATACGTGCCCTGATGTGAATTTGGCTACATTTTTGTTCTGCTACAGAATGAATTTTAAATGTCATGTCAAAGTGCACCGCGAACATCAGTTTACTGCATGTTCACCAGTGAGCCTGCACTTCACTTTTACACTAAAACAAACGCACATTTGCATGCTAAGAAAAGGGCGGGTGAAGAAATGGAGTCAGACAGCTCAATCGAGGCAGGAGCAAACTATGAGGAAATATGTCAGCAAGGATGAGGAATATTTGAAAATGTGCTCCAGCTCTGACACAAGTAGCACTGGCACTGGTGTAAAAAGAACAACCACAATGCAGACATCGTCGCCGGAGTCCCTGTCCTAATGATGAAATAAGTCAGTCGTGGGAGGAAGTGGTGAAAGCAGAGGATCCACGGTACATAGAAAAGGCCTGCAAACATTTCACCCAAAACAAAACCCTGAACTTGTACTGCTGTTGTTGTGAGAAACTGAAGCAAACAACACACACACACACACACACACACACACACACACACACACGGGCAGTGTGATGAGCTCTTAATTTCCACCAGGTCTGAAACTCCTCAACTGCTGTAAACTATGTTAATAGTTAATTGATCATAACTGTAACTCCAGGTAATAAATTGTTACAATGCCAGAGTCTGTCCCGAGTTTGAATCACATTCAACTGAAGTTATTAGAAAAGAATATAACATGATATACAGCATGTCATTACCTTCAATATTCAAAATATAGTTTGATATAAATTTCATGTCATACTGCCCTGCCCTCTCTCTGGGAGAGGGAGGGAAGTGGGCGACAGCACTGTCTCGCAACTGGCCTGCCCACCTCATCTTCATCATCTTCGTCATCATCAACACCGGCTAGGCTAGCTCTCTCTCTCTCTCGCTCTCTCTCAACATCTCCCGTGTCCCTTCCAGCCCCACTGGGGCCTCAATTAAAAGCTCTTCTGATGTCTAGTAACTGACAGAGACTCCATCACTTCTACACAGCCCTCTCCACTGAGAGTGGCATTAAGATGTTGGAGGCAGAGTGGACTATTGATTTTCTTCTTTTTATTTTTTCTTTGGTTGCTCCATTTCTTCACTAGGCCATCTTCGCAATGCAGGCGGAACTTGGAGGCAATGCTCAGTTTACGACACTGTGTTGTCTAAATTCTTAATTGGTTTTAAAACAAGAGCTGCATGTGAGATGCTGAGGATGTGCAGGAGAGAATCACTGGTGACAGCTATCAGTACCCAGGCAGACTATCTGGCTAGTTGATAACGCCAAGCAGAGGAGCTAAGAGCAGAGTGACAACGACAAATAGGTATGAAAGGCCATTTAAAACAAAGCATGTGCATTGATCCTGCTAAACAAACCCAAACTTGATTCTTCACCTGAGCTACATCTTTCCTCTTAATTAATTCTTCAGCCACTTGGAGCATTGCAATAAGCTGTAAACACAACACTGACCAAATATTCAATCTGGTTTTAGCTCTGTTTTGGTCTCCACCAACTCCTGGGTGAAAAATCACCAACATTGTCAGCCTGCCTTTTGATCTGAATCAAGTAGCTTTTTTTTAGTCTGCTGCAGCTGGAACTGATGGTGAGACGGAACCAAACAAACAGTAAAAGTTGTGGGCCGCAAAATCAAATCAATGAGCTGAAAGACGCTAAAGTGGGCTAAGGGTAACTGCATAGTCAGGTCAACTCCTTTCGCATTGTATTTATTTATTTCATCCAATGTCAACAGAGACAAAAAATAAATAATATTCATTCCCTATACTTAGAAAGCCACGCTAACATGGCGGATGAGCCACAGCGCCATCGTGCTCGTTCCAGTGGCTCGTTGCAGCAAGAACAAACTGCAGCTTGTAACTCTCTGCAGACAGTCTGTGAAGTGCACGCCTATTGCTGAAACAACTCCTGTGTTACATCAGTATAGTGCAAAGTGGGTGAGAAATATCATGCAGAAAAAATATAAACTTTAACATGACACTTATCGAACCATCCATTCAAGTATTTATTTAAGTCAGGAACACACCCAGTAGCACTAGCTTTTGTAAGTGTCTTTCGCATTTGCTTTTTGTCTGTTTAGATTGCTGAGAATCTGTAATGCCACAGCTAAACAGCATCGGCACTTAGTCCTTGTATAGAGTGTGCTCTGGTTATAACATTGCCTTGTCTCTTTCAAAGCTTTGCACAGTCATTGTTGATCCTTTATGATTTAAAAGCATCAATGTTTGTTTATGAGGAAACAAAGCCATAGTTCCAACCCACAGCACCAGTTGATGCTTACATGATAACATCTCAGAGTTCGAAATGACAGGATGTAAGCGTAACCCTATATAAACAAAGTTCTAACCGAAACATTAAAGAACTGCCTGGACGTCTTCAAAAGAGCACACGCTCTTAGTATGCTTCTCCCACTGCAGTATTACTGTAATACATAATGACAGATTTTTTTTAAAAAGACATGTCTCTGTATGTCTTTGCCTAGGGCTCTCATTATAAAACAGCATTCCTCATTTTCCTCTGCTGCAGTCTTTGGTGGCTACTGGAGAGACAGACGAATATTCTCAAAGCACTCGAGCTAGGCCTGAACTCGGCCTTCGGAGCAGGTCAGCTCATTCCTGTTAGCCGCTCATGTCAAGCGCAAAAACCAAACACCTTGTCACGTGATTACACTGTAATTTACTCAGTTTGAATGCAAATAAATACAAACACGGCAGAAACCACGCAGTTGTTGCTTTCAGGGAGGTCAGAGGTCAGGTTTAGCAGGGATGTCTTATTTGAGGACATTTCTCAAGGGCAGATCCTTACTAAACAGAGGCTTCAATCTCTTTCCCCATCACCACTCTTTTGCTTAAAAGATAATTGTAGGATGTAGTAAGAGCATTTCTAAGAAAGCGGTGTGCATGTTGGTGGTTGGAGACATCTAAGAGAGCACCTAGTCTGAAACCACTAAT
Source organism: Gadopsis marmoratus (assembly GCA_036023855.1). Classification (NCBI taxonomy): domain Eukaryota; kingdom Metazoa; phylum Chordata; class Actinopteri; order Centrarchiformes; family Percichthyidae; genus Gadopsis; species Gadopsis marmoratus. The sequence goes on from JAVQJF010041059.1 coordinate 33,404, forward strand.
ATGGCTCATGGCATACAATGCCAATATATAATCCTTTTATTATATCTAATTTCAACTTTTACAGTCTAATTAGTGCCCTTATCAGATATTTAGCTGGAAGGACTTAACATAGCTTTGTTTCACATTGACATTTTTGCATTACCGTAACTCATTGCTAGCTTAAATAAATGACTGCAGTCTGAAAGCAAGCACTAAGATCCAATGCGATATAAAATGATTAAAGAGAGACATTTCAAAGATTTTGGGCTTTTAAACACTGAAACATCTTTACAATGTCCATTAAGTGCTCAGCTGGATCAATACATACAGCCCCTCTTAGGAAACCTAGTCATTTATTGAGTTTAAATCTTAAACCAGATTCCTCTCCCACTTTTGAGTGAGTGAGTTTGAAGCTCTTGTGAAATACCTTCTAACCCAAAATCGCCACTCAAATTGGTAAAAGTATCATTAGTTATTACATTAAAATGTAACATTTCTGACACATTTACAATCTTTTTTTATTGCAGTCATTTTACAAAAGCAAAAAGCTACTCGGGGCTGTGCTTTGTCAGTTCTTTTAGAGGAGTCCCTAACAATGCCTCTAAGCTTTTCCAAAATCACTGTCAAGTACAGCTTCTCATGGCTTATTGCTTAAATGTACTTTGTCTCCTTCCAGCACTTTTTAAATATGATATCTTGGACAGGCTGAAAAATTACTCTGTAAATCTCTCTCTCGGTGGAATATAGCTAATCACAGTCTCACAACCTGTGTGTAGCCAAGTTATTTAGCTTGAGAAAATGCTCAGCCACTGGCTGGGCAGGGACAATATGTTCATACTGTACCAATGTCCCACAAGGGCAGCACTTTCCACAAAGCTAATACACTATGACTAAAATAAGGATAGCTAATTCACAAATAAGGATGTTTATTCTCTCATTTAGAATAAGATATCTACACAGAGGGCTTAGAGCCATGTAAGCAGGTTCTGAAAAAGTCTAAGGGAGAGACAAAACAAAAGATTAAATCTGACATTGATCAATATTTAAGCATCTCACAATGATCAAAATGCAAACAAACAAACAAATTAAAGTTATATACAGTGATAACCAAATCAGATCAATTATGCCCTTCTGGCTGTAAGCCTTGCATAACTACATACAGAAATAAAAGGCAAGCTTCCGTGGCAGAAAACAATCTATGGCGCTGCAGGATGCTGTTTATGTGCCCTTGATCAAGGCATTAACCCCTAAAACTCTCCCGTGGAGCTGCTCAGTGACTGGCAGAACGGGTTTGTGGCTGTTCCCAGGTGTGAGTGTGCAATCCAGGCCACTGCTATAAACAGCATGCATGCTAAGCAAGCATTTTCTGAGTAAATAAAAACAAAACTGACTCTTTCACTTGGGCTATGACTTTGAGAAAATGTTTTCCCCAACATGGCTGCATGGAACACAGCGACAAGTTTTGAAACAGGCTGAAGAGGCCACCATCATTGGTGCAGTGCTTAATTATAATTACAGGTAAACAGGCCGTTCTAAGGAGCTTGCAGATGTACCTGTGCACTTTGCAGATTATTCCAGATTTCACTGTCCAAACTACTTCAAAACACCGAGAAGCGATTAAGTAAGTCACATTTACTATAAGTGATGGCTAATGTGTCCAAATGAGTGCAATGCATACTATCAGTCCAGCTTAATAATACGTATACTGCAGAATGGGATGATCATTACTTCTCCCAGCAATTAGTTCTTGACGCTCCGTATTGTTCTTTTTTTAGTTACACAATAGACCTCTATAGCCCCCGCTGCACTGAAATGACAGGGAGACCTTGAAGCAAGAGTTTGCCCTCTTTTCCTTCCTTTTTATATTTTGACACCATTATGATGCACACCACTGCCGTCTTTGAGGCTGTCTGCCCCATGCTTTATAATGTATGATAAATAACAGGAAAATACTGGGAGAAGCATTATTTAAGACATTCTTGTAAATCAATGGCAGATTTACAGTATACAGGATTACAACTTGAATCCTTTTTTTACTCTGTAACCTTGACAGCTTCTTTTCCAGCTTTGGAGAACCGGCACTAATTCTTGTCGTGGTACACAATACAAAACAGGACACACTTACTTTCATCTCTGGATGTAAGTCATCACTCTGCTGAAACAGCACATATTTCAAACCTATAAGCAGTTACATCGTCGCGCCCAGAGTGTCATCACATTATGTCATGTGGCTTTACCGTGATGCAGTGCAATATTGAAATCCAAGGACATCAGTTGTCCGCCTGCCTAGTGTGTCATTTAGCAGGTGTTTGCAGCCTGCAACAACACATTCAATTTGTGTGATGCCAAATGAGACATATATGATTGAAAATTAGAGCATACTGCTTAGTGTGCCAATTCCACATTTTTAAACATTTACTGGGAGTTAAATGAGAAAATCAATACCACTCTCGTGTCCGTCTGTTATATATAAAGCTAAAGCCAGCAGCCGGTTAGCTTAGCTTAGCACAGATTTGAAACAACTAGCCTGGCTCTGTCCAAAGGTAACACTAATAAATCCAGTCTGTGCTAAGCTAAGCTATGCTAACTGGCTGCTGGCTGCAGCCTTACTGTATATTTAACTGACGGATAAAACACTGGTATCGATCTTCTCATCTAACACTCCGCCAGAAAGCGAATGAGCACATTTCCCAAAATGTTTCTGCCCTCTTTCCAAAAATCAGCCTTCAGCTTGGTTGAGCTGAATTTCTTGGCTCCACGACTCAGCCATAGCACCCCGAAACACTCGTAGCAGTGTAACCCTGTTTGCACCGCTTAACCCCTGTAACAACCGCATCAGGAAAACGACCAGACGTCACAAATGGCATCACTCTTCATCTGCTGGAGTAAGTGGCTGAAAGCATCGAGACAGATACATTATAGATATGACAGGCTCTTGCGGTGTGGGTCACTGGGCTGTCGCTGCCGCTGACAGAGAGTTGCACTTACTGCGGCAACACACAAGTGATGAAATTAAGCGCAGTTGACAATATTAATAAGGTAAGAAGAGCGAGTTTGTTTCCTTGTGGACAGTTTGTCTGTAATGAGCTGCAAGTTGCCAGGCTCCGGGGAGACAGGCGTGGCTACCGAGTCCGAGCCAGTGGGACGATATTAATGCAACCTGAAGGGGATGTGAGTCACAGCAAGCTGCTGTCCATTCAAGCTGGTATCATAAGGAGCACGACCACAGCGTTGGCTTAATCACAGTCATTACTGCGATATTTGACACCGGGGTTGCAATAAAAGGCTCTGTAATAGGTGCGTTTCTTATCAGGCAGTGAGTCAGCGGCTGCTTACGTATTTTCAAGTGAAGCTGTCAGTATGGAGGGAGGTGAGCGAGTCGAGCACTACGCCTGCTCAAAACTCCTCTCCGCTGGGACACAGCCACACTCGGGCCGTTCTTAACCTCCATTTCACACTTGGTAATCAATTACTGGTCTCTAGAGCTATCGAAGAAAAAAAGGGCTACCTATCCTGAGAATAAGCTAAATCTCTCAACGCCGCCTAATTGAAAAGACATTATGTCGCTAGACAATGCTCTTTGTGTGTAGTCAGCCACTAATTTGGACTGTTTGCATGCACAGAACAAAGCAATTTACTGAGGTTGCAAACATCCTTTCCGGGACAATAATTCATGGTGTTATCAGGTGCAGAGTTTAAACATTAAATAAATGGGCTGAATAACTAAATAACCAAACTTTGAAGGTGTGCCCAGCCGTTTGTTGGTGGCTATTCTCCCAGTGACTCTGAAAAGCTGAAACTAATATGATTTCACATCGTGAAGCCAAGACTGATTCCAGACCTCCCGAAACCAATCCTTCTTACAGGATTTTGCGGGAGCTGTGTGAAATGTACACTGCAGGGCCCCACCGGTCCCAACGACAGTCCTTGCTGTGAGTCCATCCCGATCAATAACAAAAGGGAGCTTTTTTGTGCGTTTGCTACTGTCATAAATACAGTGTCCAGAAAAGGAAAGCGAGGGAGGACAGAGAGAGACAGAGTTCCACCAGGCCAGGGACGGGCATAAAGATGTCAGACTGCTGTTTGGCAGAGGACGGCAACATCACACTGCCATGATATGATGGTCTTTGGAGCAAAGATGGACAATTTTTGATCACATGCATGTTGACATGTAGAAGACTAATAAACTCAGGAAGTGTTTGCATGTGACAGACACAGAAACACTTACTGTGTGTATAAATGCACACGCATACACACACACACACACGCACGCACGCACGCACACACACACACACACACACACACAGGCTGATGACCTTTTCTTACAGAACAAATGCCAAGCCAAAAGACAAAAATACATCGTCCGGAAGAAATACTATAGCAACGTGGCTTTTAATTGTGGGAAAGAAAAGCATTTTGACACCCAACCAGTGCCTCAAAAAAAAAAAAAAACCTTAAATGCTAAAAAGTCAAGATGGCAGAGAGGGGACTAGAATAAAGGGAGAATAAATCCCAGCAAAAACGAGCGGAGCTCATTTCATCTTTCTGATTATACCGTTCTAAAAGAGCAGCCCACAGACCAGAAACTGCTCACAACTGAATCCAACCCCAACAAACCCTCAGATTCACTAACAGTGAGACTGGAGGCATGGGGAATAACATTGCCAGGGCCATAATACAGGGATAAAATATGCTACACTGAATGCCCAGGAGAGGACGTTCAAACGTCTCCGAGCACTGACAGGACCAAGTGGCCCGAGTTAACAATCCTTTACCGCGCTTACAATTGTGCCATTGCTGCCTACCTGAATTTATTTTAGATTGCCCACATTACTTCATCTTTCTATTTGGTTGTTTTCCCTGGCTGGGTTCCTGATAAGACAGAGAACGCATTCAGCGAGAGAAAGAAGGCCTATTTGTGCACTGGACACTAATTAATACAGTGCTCCGTTGGGAAAGTTGCCTGCTTGCTCCTCTACTGACAACAGATTCATTTATGCTGCTGTTTTCTGCTTCTCCAAAGGCTCTGTTAATTGCATTTAAATTAGTCCTCGTTCAGTTGTGAACAAGGACCAGCACAGGGGTTTGTTATAAAAGCGGGATGCAAAAAACATGATTTTGGGCCACACATTACCCCAAAGTTGATCGACAGAGCTTTTGATAGATGATAGATGGATCCTAGATCCTAAGAGGAAGATGCAAACGTGCCTGTTATATGTTTCATGAATAATTGCAAGTACAGCAATTTCATCACACCAAACACTGTAATGAGAGAACGTTTGAACCGGCAGATGACTTTTATTCCAATTTAAGACACAAAACTGCCACGTGATATTTTCAAAGATTCTGGGGGAAAGACTAATGTATATGACAATATCCAGAGAAAACAGTAACTGAGGGACTTCTTGGAGGAATGAGCGCTCTATGGCTTGTGTAATTGTGGCAGGTAGCTATTTACATGGCAAGGTGATGTCAGGATCACGGTCTGAAGACATCATAGCGTCGTCGGGAAAAGGGGGGCAAGAAGCAAGCTGGCATCTAATGAAGAAAAGAAACTGCTAAGTGTAATGAATAGCTGAACGCTCGACACACAGACCACCTACCATTAGCACCTGCGTTAGATTCCATCTTCACAGTAAAGGTCAATGTTTATATGGCAATTAAATGCCGCGATGTTTTTTAACCTTGGTTTGGTTGGTTTGGCAGGCACATGCTTCACAATCATACAATAACAAGCATACTCCTCGGGGAAATATGCCCCACAAAAACAGTGCTGTACCTGGAGCAGAACAAGTTGGCTTGGAAAGACTCTCTGGAAGAAACTGAGAGCTCTGAAGGAAATTGGAAGGTTCTGACAAAAAGATGGAGGAAATGTTAAAGTGTAGTCTAGAAGAAATGGGAGAATGGTGCTGTGTTATTCTCATTGGGTTTTCCGTGTTTATTCCTGCACGAGGGAAAATACATGGAATGTAAACGACCCCAATGCACAGTGTGGCGCAGATATGTTTAGTTTGCGCTTGCAATTTATGTTATATTCCTCTTATTTTGTTGTTTCCTGTGAAACCCGGAGGTTTATTTTGTAAGGACACCGTACGCACGAACCGAGCGGAAGCTGTAGTAACAATGCAGAAACTGTAACACAGCACGGTGAAGTTCCTCAAGTTATGAGGATCAACGGGGAAAGTAGGCTATAATGGGAGTTTAGCTCCAGTCGAGAGTGGAAACAAGGTATGCGAATTACATTTATGCCCAATTATTTTGATGTAATTTATGTATTCGGCTTGCTAACTGCACTAGCGGAGTTTAATGTATTCTTTTGCCATGTTTCATTTCTGTTCTTTAGCTCTTATGTTGGTCTACAACTGCAAAGAAACTGAATAAATGGCATCAGACCATCAGTCCAGGCTTGCATTTCTTTGACTGCAATGCTACATGAGATTAATCCACCATGTTTATTCCTGCACAACGGATTTTTATGAAGTTGATTGAGTTGGGCAATCCTTCAGAGAGTGTGGACTCACTAGATTCAGGGGAGATTAATACTAACAGCAAAGCAGGGCAGGGCGAGGGCCCCTGACAGTTGGTTTAAACAAAAAAAAAAATAAGCATTTGACAAACAATGCCAATGCCACACACACACAGGACTGAGACTGGGAAGGAAATCTGGGATCCTCTTTCTGTGAAGCAACAGTGCTAACCACTGAGCCACTGCGTTGCCAAGTTAAAGCCAGAGAATGCCAGCTAAATAGTAAAATTCAGCAAAAAGCCGTCTGCACCACGTGGGGTGATCTCCCTCCTCGTCAGCGAGTCCATCTCCTCCCCGTCAGGCCATAGTGCCACAACTCTGAGCTCAGCAAACGTTTTCATCTCCATCTTGCTTTCTGTCATCCACTTCTCACCCCTCCTAACCCCGTCTCCCTAGCTCCCTCTCTCTATCTCCCTGCCTCATCTCTCTGTCTCCTTCCTTTCCCCACTCTATATATCTCCATCCGCACACTGTTCGCTGTAAATGCTGTGCCAGCAGAGTGATGCCGGGGAAATGGTGCCATCCTCATTGAGAGAGAGCAAGCAGACGGCGTGGGGGTGGTGCTGGAGGGGGTGTTCAGTGACAGGCCCTGAAACCCAGCCATCAGACAACACACTGCAGCAATCACACAGCTCCAGTCGATGGGATACATAGCTAAAGCTCCACATTCAGAAAAGGATGAGAAAGAAATGATAGGATACAGAGTCTTGATCCCCCCCCCAAAAAACTCCAAAAATGTTATTCTTTTTTTGAGGAGAACAAAGTGGTCAGGACAGGCTGAGAGTGTGAGACAGGCCACGGTTCATTTGAGGACTGAAGTTGCTCCTTTCCATCATTGAACTGTTCATTAATACCAGCTGTTCCTGTGGGTCTCCCCGCAACTAAGCCTTGCTGCAGTCTGCAGAATCTATCAATATCCCAGCAACACAAAAACACTGCTTATTTCGGAGCTTGGCTTAAAAGCTGACCAGCTCTCCACAGGGCGTGTTTACAAAAATAATCGCCTCTGAGATGCCTGATAATAGTGTGCATGTGCCGTGTGCACATGTTACTGACAGTCTGGACGTTTCTGGTGAGGTAGTTAAATTGGTGGCGACTATAAAAGACGTACGATTAACATGGATGACTTAGCACTCAGAGTGTAGCTCATGCCAGCCCACATAGTGCTCTGCTCAGTGTGGGTAAAGGGTTCATTTTCTCAAAATTAACCTTGTCAAGCTCCTGTTCTGCCTGGGGGAGATTTGTATTACTATTGCAATTTTTCAATCAGAGATTGGGGAGAGTGTGAAATTTTTACAGGCTTGTTCACTCCCTAACTCTCCCCCATCTCTCTTTCTTCCTTACTCTCCCATTTCTTCCTTTATTTTGTTTCCCCCCACTCTCATAGTCCATTCAGAATTTGAAGCAGATTTCACCCATTCTTATAATAGGATTCTCCACTTCCTGCGTGTGGCTTGTGGTGTGCTGTGTTTCTAAGTGTATACAGCAAGCGTGCTCGCTATATCAACTTAAGCTTGGCACACTCCACACTCGGCTACTCCACCAGAAGAGTTCTGCTGGGTCAAAATTAATTACAGAAGCTGTTAAGCACACACCAGCTGTTGTAAACAAATGCAAATACATTTTCATTTCAAACAAGCCCCCTTGTATCGTGGCACACAAAATACTGTAAATCTTTTGTGTGTTTACAACAACTTGGGCCATCATCAAGCTGTGCTGGCGATCCTACACAGAAATTACTCTTATTCGTGTACACCCAATTGCTGAAAATCATGATCAAAACTGTTGTAATTAAGGGTTTTCTCCAGTTTTATTGTGGACAACAGTTGCTCCTTTTGCCGTCCCTCTTTCAGTCATAAATTCATCACACTTCATTACTCCATTGGTCTTTGGCCGGACCTCTCTGTTTAGGGCAAGAGCACCAAAACGCCAGAAACCTATAGTTTTTGAAGACATTATTATTTTTATACTTTTGGAATGGGTTGGGATAAAGTTGCGTTGATCTTCATGACATTTGGTGGAGTTATTGCTATCATCTGGAAGAACACATTTGAGTTGGGGGGCTTTTTAAAGAGAGGAACAGGAAGTCAGCCACGTTGCATTTGCTGAGTAAATGTCAACTTTCTAAACACATGTTTGAGGCCTTCAGGATGCTCAAACACTCATGAAAATTTGCACCCATAGTCAAACTGGTAAATATTTTGATTTGAGGACACAGATGCCATTGCATCTGAAGCAGGATAGGTGATATGGTCCCCTATGAGCAAGCTCTCGTGGGAAAATGCATTAACCTGTCGGCCCTAATCGAATACCCTTCTGTACTACACAATCATAGACTATTATGGCAATGCAAGGTGATTCTCATCCAAATAAAAACAGTTATGCGCAGAGTCTCCCTGCAGTAGCGTTACAGGAGCCCGGCACACATTACATGGTTACAGAAGCACTTTGCACTTTTTTGAAACTGTTTGTCGCTACTTTCTATTCCAAAGAGAGATGACAGAAGCATTGGACTATGATGACCATGGTTATTGCATCCCTGAAGACCAAGCCTCCTTGTCTTGCATTGTGAAGCCATCTAATAGTAAGATGATGTAAGTGTTTCTGGCTACGCCACTGATGTTGAAATGTCAAAGGTTCCACCATCAGACAACCAAACCTGTAGAGTTAAAAGATTTGGCTTAAAACTATGGTTTTTTACTCTATGGGCCTGAAGGAAAGCAAAGGAAAAATTGGAAATGTCATCATCACTGTTTCACATCGACTCGCCTCCCCTGAAAAAAGACAAATCTAAATTACTCAATCAGCATTTTGTTAAAATGAGAGTCTCGTTTGTAGAGGGGAAATAAAGGAGACAAAAAAGTGACATCAAAGGTAATAAAACTATCATATCTATTTCAACCGAACCTGAAATGGTGCATCAATCCAGCAAAGGTCGAAGGGTAATAGCAGCCACAGACTATTTTAACACTGCTACCTTACAGTCGTATTTCATTCTCACCATGTGTTTAATACCTTTCCACTCCCCCAATGGTCCCACTGACTTGTTATCTGTGCTGTTTTGAAAGAGGCCAACCAAACTGTTAGAAAGGCCACCCTCCCTCAGCCGTCCAGCAAGCCTGCCTGCCAATCCGCCATCCTGTTTCCAGACAGCACAGTCATTTCCCAACCCAGTGGAGCAGCACTCCCTGACCTCTGCCTCGACCTCCGCCTCAACAGCCCGAGCTCCAGCCCAGAGAGCAGACTCAGGCCACCTCTACTTATTTATGAGCCATTTCACACAGTGCTGCTCCCATTAGAGACTCAGCCTTGGCCCACCTTACACGGCATTCTCCTTGCACTCCAACACATAGAGTACACCAGCAGGGCCAGGGGGGGCATGGGTGGTGGGTGGTGTACGAGATGAGGAGACTATTAGGCCTATCGCATAGGTACTGTCACACACCCAGCTCAAGATTACATAAAATTCTCATAGAAAGGCTAACATATCAGTCTACTTCCTGGTTAGCAAACATTTCCTGCAGACAGCTGCCAGGAGAGCAATCGATCAATCTAGTGCAGCCTTTTATTACTGTATTGCCTTTTCAAATATGAGATGAATAGCTATTTGACTATCCTCAGGGAAATAATCACCCACCGATCTAATTTAGCGATGCACAAGAACTGATGGGTTTGATGAGTTATGTGTATTGAACCATAATTGGACATTTCATTATTTCTTATTAATTTCGTTGAAGCCAAACTGTTACTCTTAGCAGGAAACAGAGGGACTTAGAAAGACAAAAAGTGCAGTCTCCACAGCACAAGATTTGACTGATGCAGTGATTCATGAAAGCATTCAAAACGTTAATAAGAAACTCTGCGTATGCATGACTGAAAACAAGATTAGTCTGAGCTGGTGACATTCTAACGCTGCAGGAAGCCAGTGAATATTGTTTACTTTGCACCAGAATGGAGGTGACAACATTGCCTGAAACTTAACTTAAAGAGAAAGAGAGATGAAGGACCACACCCACCTGTGATTGTGACAAAGGCGGAGCCCTCCTCACCCAGTAGTGGATTGATCAGTCGGCAGCTGTAGGTGATATTGGGCTCCAGCACAACTGTCAGCACGCTGGTCAAAGTGAAGAGCCCTTCCTCATTGGCCACGACTGAAGTGGTGAAGTTGTCCGTCAGGTTGCGTCCGCCCCCATCCTGCCATATCACGCTAGCTTGAGGATAACCACCATAGGCATCACAAGTCAGGGCCACCTCATCACCTGGCCGCAGGTTGGATTCAGGCTCCAAAGTCACTACAGGCTTGGAGTAGGGGGCTGAAAAAAGGCAAGAGGACACAGAAAGAGGAGGAGCAGGGCGTTAGGTTTCAGATTGGGTGGGATGAGAAAAAGAGGAATGGGGTGGGTGAGGATGGAGAGAGCATAAGGGAGCAGCAGGAACATACTGACTTTAGTTAGCTTCTCTGCAGAGAATCACCCTGGGAACTGTTTGACATGATTCCCATTAAATTCTTAATTATATTTAGGAAGCTTAGCATAACACAGTGCTTAGGATCCCACAGACACAGGAAGCAGCTGTGGCACATCCTGATGCTGCCCCCCTACACTCTAACGCCGCTCTCTCTAGAGTGCCAAAGCACTGAGCCATTCCCAGAGAGGAAATACGGTGCAAGCAGGAAAACTGGCAGACTCTGAGATTTGGGACGATTCAGCCTATGGCATGGAAAAGAGTGTAGGGGGGAGGTAGAGGTGAGGGGTGAATCGTCAGCCTCGGCTGGAATCACGAATCTGCAATCCCTTGAGCTAAAACGCGAGTTACAGAGGTGGCAGAGAAAGAGGCTGCTGTATTCCCAGTACCAATCATCGCACGGCAAACAACGGGGTGGAGCTGAGGGCGAGATGAAATAAGTGTGCCTGAGCTGCTTTTTGAAAAGTGGACTCAACGCAAAGACAGATTTAGCGTGCTACACGCTAACTTCCCCTGCTGTCCATTTGACTGACAGGCAGATTTCCACCGATGGGTCCTTTCATTTTCTTCCAGCACACATGGAGTAAGTCTACAATGTTAACCGCAAATACTGGCTACAAATAAAACATCCATAAATCTAATGCATAAAATGGAACCATTTTGTCACTGTTGGAGACATTGTTTTCCCTCTCCCCAGCCAGGACGAAAAAAAATTGTATTCATTAACACTGCCTAATGCGCCTTATCCTTCGAGGATAAAGGAACAATCTGACAACAGATATAGAAATTGGAGAAGGAAGGAAAGGCACACAGTATCGTTATAAATAAATAAAAAGGCTGTTAGCTGTGAAGGTAGGCGATGTAATCACACCGCAGAGAAGATGTTGGTGATGGCTGATTGACCGTAACAACAGCTAATAATCAAAGTCAGCAGATATTGACCAAGAGCGAGACCAGTGCTTATTGACCAAAAACACTGCTCTGCAGCCCTGAGGAAACAGTTTATTACCAGTTTATGTCTTGTGAGATGAAATTATCACAACTCACCTTCTCCATAGGTTACTGTATAATACTTTTTACTGCATACCATTAGTGTATATGTGTGTGTAAGTGTTGAGGTCAAATCACTATCAATACAATCAATTCAAAGTGTAAACTGAATAGATCAGAGTTGCCTAAACCTGTGTATGGAGACAAATTAGTCTGCATTATATACAAAATTGCTGGAGTCCCCCTTTAAAATAAAAAGGAATTAACCAAAGAAATACATAAATTTATGGGTGCAACTTATACATTTTTTTATTATCAATTAATCTCTCAGCCATTTTTGTTGATTATTCAATTCATTATTAATCTATAAAACTAGTAAAGTGCCCGTTTTGGGCGTGGCCGTGTGGAGGGAGCGATTGCTTGGCCCCCGGAAGTGCAGCTTGCAGCATTGTCGAGAACCAGTCACCCGGTGAACTGACACTGCACTCCCTTGGGTCCTCAGCAATACACCCGCCAAGTGTGGAGTTGATCGGATGAGCGACTGTCGAGAAAATTGAAGGACAGAAACAAACAGAGAGTCCTTCCTTTATAGTTAGATGTGAAATTCTTTTTGAACACTTTGTAAAAACATCTCATTGCGTGGTGAGAAATTAGCTCAGGTTTGTGCTTTTTGTGACACTTTTGCTTGATAAAATGACGAATCAATTATGAAAGTGAATCCAGGTAAATACTGATTATCAGTGTTAATTAAAGTCAATCTTGGCGTTAGTTTATTTAAATTCAATTCAATTTTATTTACATAGCGCTATATCATAACAGAGTTATCTCATAGCACTTGTAAATATAGAGCAAGTCTAAACCAACTCTATATGTCTAGACCCAACATTTGCACCATGAGCAGCACCAGGCGACAGTGGCAAGGAAAAACTTATTTAAACAGTACAGATAAAAATCATTACATAGGGAAAAGCAATTTAACAGATGTCATGTACTGTCTATGTTTCTAGCTGAAGCTAAGTTGCAGCCCGTCCCTGGTTAGTGCAGAGTGGTTTTTGCGTAAGTGTGTATCTACTTTCTGCGAGCCACTGGTCATCTTTTCGTTTCTACATGTGTCATGGACGTCGCAGCTTGACTCACCGGCCACCTGCAGCAGCAAAGCAGCACTGCCGTAGTCTTGAACCCTGACGAAGCAGGTGTAGCTGCCTTCATCAGCCACAACCACCCTGCTCAGCAGGAGCGAAGCGTTGCCCAGGCCCAGCTGGGCGGGGAACAGGCTGGTACGGTTGGCGAAGCTCTCGGCTTGGTTCGCCAGCTGGTTGTGTCCCTCCGAGTACCTGTGCACACTGCGCTTGGTGTCTGTCAGCTGCCAGAAGACGCTCAGATCAGACAGGTTGAAGGGACTGGCGTGGGTGAAGGAGCAGTTGAGTGTGGCATCCCTGCCGTGCAGCGCCACCACTGGCTGCTCCGGGACAAGCACCTCCATCACAGCTACAAGAGAAGCAGAGTGGGACATATGAGTGACGTCAATAAAAAAAAAGTAAATCCCTGAATTGAACAAATACTAAATCATTGTTGTGTTTTGCTGTATGTTAGACAACGTCAGGTAAGCTGTCAGCCACAGAAAAATATGAAATACACAAAATCTTCCTTGCAATCATCTTGAATCTGCAGCCTTCATTGTGTCAGTCACATATGCCAAACATCACCCGTTTCTCACCTAGGTAGTCTAAAATAGACAATAAACAGTATTAGTAAATACTATTTGGCCCAGGTCTAGTATAAACATACAGTATTCACTGAATCACAACATTAATTCGGCATGCTGTGCTCAAATGTGACAGACTGACACCTACTCAAATTTGAATGTCTTTGAAAAGAGAGAAGAAAAAAAATCAATGCAGCATTTTGAAATGTATGCTGTGACTGCTTCAGAAACATTCACTCTGTTTGTGCAGCATGATAGCACGGCGCGGGTGAGACGGGATGAAGGCGAGATGGAAGAAGAGGAGGGGATCTGGAGGTAAGCATTAGGACTTTGTTTGTGTTCCTATAGGCTTTGCCTCCTGGCGATGGCTCAGTGCGCTGAAACTCGGCGATGGAAGCAACATCTGTATGGCTTTAGTTAAATCGTTAGTTAAATCGAAAAAATAAATAAATAAAAAAGAGAACCGACTGTGGGGGGGGGGTACAACTGCTGCAGAACACTTCTTGTGTGTGTTTTTGTGGGAATGAAAAGTGACTCCACTTCTTACGATGTTTCCTGTGCATCTGTGCGTGTGTGTCTTGTTTGTCTAGACTAGGCCAAGAGCAAAGCGCACACTGCATAATCATTTGGGATTAGTAGACATCTCAGGCAGTCCAGAGTACATCCACAGTAGTCAGCATTCACCATTGATCCCTGTCTGGTCTTATACAACTCCGAGACACTCATCAGCATCACAGGGGAGAAAAAAAGCCAGTCGGCCCCCGGGAGCAACACACTGTCCTTTATGCTCAGCCTCTCTAATTGTTATAATCACAGTGGCATTTTAGCCTCCTCACCCCTTTTTGAGCTCCGTCTATCACACAGCCAACGACAGTGTCGAATCACTTTGCTACGAAGGAGATTTGACTGCTTGCAGAGGTGCAATAATTACTTCCCCCCATTAACAACAAACAAGACTTTCATCTGAGAGGGTTCATATGTGGATGGGTATTGCTATGTCAAGGCAGAGCTATTTTCAATCACATTCAACCATTCCCAGCAAGGTAACCCCCCCCAACGTGCAGCTCTGTAGGAACAATGCCACCTACTGGCTAACCTCACAAGTGCAGAGAAGTGGGACAGAGAAATGCACATATTACTGTCCAAATAACCCCCCCCCCCCATATGCCCAATCTAAACCTGGCTGTTGTGGCCCAAATTACTCGTGAAATGCCTTGAAAAAAATAAAATACAATTGGATTGATGGAGGTGATTTCTTTTCCCCCCTCCTCCAACGCCGAGTCAAATAAAAATAGAAAAGGGAAATATCATGAAATCTGCACCATAACCTGTGTCATGGGCTCATAGGTGGGCATTTCTTTATTTTGACCCCCGTGGTAAAAATGGCAGAGGGTTGTTTTCCTGTTCTGTGATTATAAAACCGCTTCTGGTGTGTGTGTGTGTGTGTGTGTGTGTGTGTGTGTGTGTGTGTGTGTGTGTGTGTGTGTGTGGAGGGGGGGGGTGCATCACCCCACATTCACTCAGCTGGGCTACAGCACAGTAAACAATACAGAAGAGTTATCAGGGCAAAGCATGGCAGGGGCAGGCGGTACTGTGCCGCCATCAATAGGGATAACCGAGAACATTTCTGGAGTGTGTATTTTTGCTGTCTTTGGAGGGGACCCAGCCTTTGTGGTAATGAATAGGTCGCTGCTGTTTTTTGTAGGAGTGGAGGGTCAGTGACAACCCTCTCCGCGCCGTGAATGTTGAAGGAGGAGGAGAGAGAGCAATTAAATCACTCCCCGAGCAGCCTGGGATGACTCACACCAGTGAGTTCATACAGGAAGGGGGGAAGGGAACGAGGGAAACGGAGAGAAAGAGGCCGGTGTTCGGCTCACACTTAAAGATAATATCTGGAAACAAGCCGGAGAAGAGGCTGTGGTGGAGCCTCACACACTAATCCCCCAACACAGACCAAAGCCATGTCAGAGAGGAGAGAGAGACAGAGACAGAGACTCCCCTTTCTCGTTCTACATCCCTGCATCGCTCCTCTTTTGACTCACTGCTTCTTAAACCAGCCGCTCCGAGGCCCTGGGAGAACGCAGCTCTGCACAGGGACCTTGTGTAGAGACACCGACCCGCGGTTGGAAAGAGAATACAGGGCGAGCAGTTTGCGTTGCATAGAGGCGAGGGGATTGGACAGGAGAGGAGGGCAAGCCAGGCCGGTTGACGTCATGGAAAGCGCACATCTGATGTCCTGTTCGTCAGAGGTGAAAATCCACGAGCCAAAGCGAATCCTCGTTGCACTCTGCTGTTTTGATCAGCTGCTGTTTACAACAAACAGTGGCTGCCTGTTTGATCGGCTCTCCTCAGGTCTGCTCTCGACATGAAAAAACAAACAAACATACAATCTCTAAAAGAGACAAGTGTAAGTAGTAGAGGTTAAAGATTAGAACACGACTGGTCTTTGGTGAGGGGGCCGGGCTTGCACCTTGTAGCTGGGGCCGTGGTGTCTTCTCGGGGGGAGTAAAGTGGGGATCCGGCCTCTCCCTTCGCCCTCTCGATAAAGAGATGTTCAGAAGTCATAGAGGGCAGGCTGGGAGACGTCAGACTATGGGGATTTACACGGTGCACTTTGCGTTTATGGGCCTCAGCTCTGTTTGAGTGCCTGCGAGACAGAGACAGGCACTTTCACAGCCGACATGAAATAAACTCATTACTGCCTTCGCGAGCGCTGGCAACGGGCCCTGCTTAGCAGCGAGGCAGAGGGACGGCTAGAAAAGGCTGCAAGTGATCTTCACACTTGACCTCGTCACTATCAACACCTCGTTCCATCCTTCCATCATGTTTTCCTCAGGTGTGCAGGGCATGGGTGCTGCTGGATTCCCTTCCACCATGATATTTGTACAGTGAACCGATGCTAGCTAGGCACAGGTGGAGGTGGAAACTGAGTGTGAGACAGAGACAGCGTGGGATGCAAGCAGACAGCAAATAGGAGGATCACAGCTTTTATAGGGAGGGTGCTTGCAGGGTGACGTGCAAGGCTGTAGGTAAATAAAATCCAGCGACGTCTCACATCATCCTGGCAGACAGCTGAGTCTCTTAAAAAAAAAAAGATACTAAACAAAGTCAAAAAATAATGCATTGAAAACAGGCAAAAAATTAACGTAGACTCACATCTGCCATTAAATGCCACACAGAAGCTAACTGTACATACCAAACCAAAATAATGCACATGCAGCCACAACGTGCAGTACTGTACATAAGACTTTTCTAAATGCCAAGAGTGAAATGACTCTCGTCCCCGTCACTCACTCACAAGTGTGCACTGCATACAGGAAAGTGTGTGTCACAGCAGCCTGTGCAGAAAGTTTCATCCTATTTACTCCTTTTATACTGAGCCCACAAGCACACACTGTTTCGGACAGACACACATGCGTATGCAGACCTAGGGCAGCGGTCCTACCTATCACATAATTCCTTATTTTTCCCTATCGTGTAGAATAAACACACCAGCAACTCCAATATACACAAGAGATTGACAACAATTTAAGAAGGAAGAAATAAATGTGATGAGCTAGCAGGCCACCATTATCTGACTATTGTCATGGATGGAACTGGTTAGGACCGAGATGGAAATTGTGCATTTAGCAGAGTTTTGGCAAAAATGTGACTGTTTGGAACACACTGAGGACACATATTGGACAGCAGAGAAGAGGAGTTTTTATGGTCATTTGCTGATTTTTCACAATTGGAATCCATTAACTGACAAGAAATCAAACTTTCTACAGAGATATTTCAAGCCTGCAAAGGGGTGTGGGTTTGAAAGTCACATTAAACCAATTTAATAATGAGAACTTCAGAAAAATTGCAAAGTTGTGTATTTCACAGAGGCTGAAATCATTCTTTTGATCATCCTTAATTTATATCCATAGACACGAGCTCAGCTAGAGCCATGGCATGCTCCAGTGGAGGTGAGCTGTATCAAACTGTTGATCATTGCAGAACTCTATCAGCTTATCCCTTCTAGGAGAAAAAGACTCCACATTTAAAAAAAATATAATAATCATGCTGATGCCAGAAATGATCAGTTCTGTATGAGTGCGAGTCCTGTTTTTAAATGAAGGGTTTTTTTCATATCTGCTATCATTTATTGACTTAACAACTAGACAAATGATCAAGTCATTACTGTATGTATTACAATGGAAAATCTTAGTCTTCCACAGCGCTGTTGGAAGAGGAAAGAGGTAAAAGTATTAGTAAGCACTGGTATTAGTAAGCAGTATCTGTATCAATAAAATCCAAATAATATCCAGCCGTACACAAATAAACACACCCTCCCCACGCACACACAATTTCATGCAGAAACAGACACCTAAACGCCAGAGAACACATTGATATTCCACACCTGTATGACTCCTGACAGCTCCACAGCAACACACTGTCTGAGGAATTGGACATGAGACACTACAATGGAGGCGCTGTTACAAACCTGCTCTGGAGCAGAGAGGTTCCCATCAGCATGGCCAGCGACAGTCACATACACAAACACGCACGTGTAGGTACACACGGTGCTAGCACACAGGTGTCCGGGTGTCCCTGTGCTGTCCCCGTCACACACACACACACACACACACACACACACACACACACACACACACACACACACACACACACACACACACAATAGGCTAGCAGGCATCATTGTTCAAATTAGTCATCTCTGCAGGTATCTGCAGGTATCTGCATGGATGTTTTTTTTCCACAATTCACTGACTTCAGATTGTGGCTCACATGCTGATGTCCAGCACACACATGCAATTAAACACCAATTCAAGGCTTTCCAGCTCAATAAGCAATACAACTTCACTCAGTTCGATACCAACCACAACCACACAAAGAGAAGCATCTCACAGTCTCTCCTTACAAAAAGGTAACGCTGGTGGCAGTTCAATAACAATAACACACAGTGAACAGAGCTTTTTACACAATCAGCAGAGCCATTTGTTTAACACAGCAAGTACACATGTTTAAAGGCTGTGAGTAAAAGCCTGCGGAAGCGTATGACATGAGAGAAATTATAAATGTGATTTCATAAATAAGGAAAACCAAGCACCAGCACAGGGGGCAATATTGACACAGCAAAGTAAACAGGTGCAATACTTACAGACTGCAATGACAGTGGGGTTTAGTTGGGCGAGAAGACGAGCAGGAGAAAATATGCTTTTACAACACTGCCCCCATCTGTTGATGAACGTAACTGCAGCTCAACGCATTTTCATTCTGGACATTTTGCACCACCTGAACATCAAAGCATTCTGCTCAAAGCATCTGCGAGCCCTTTCATACCGATTATTCTTATGATATAACCGATCCCTGTAAAAGTCTTAGGGGAAAGCTAGCTTTTGATTTCATGCTGGCAGGAGCAGGCGTAGATGGCCATAATACTCCCATTCGCAAAAAAAAAAAAAAAAGCGATGGGTGGGTGTGTGTCGTAGGCATGATTTGGTTCGAAATAAGCAACGTGAGAAAGAGTCTGTTTCTTGGGCAGCCTCTTTCAAACGGCCCCTCTGTGAAAGAGGGACAATGTGGATGAGATTACAGGGGACTTGCAGTGTAAAGGGGTCATTTCCAACATTAAGCTCTGAGCATAATCTCTTCCTTTCCCATTTTTTGCTCCAGGAACTCATCATGGAGTGTGAGTGTCCTCACTCAGGGAGAGATACAGGCGATGGCAGATAGCGAAGACAAGGACTCCGACTTCCTTATTTTCAGCAATGCCATGAATCAAGATGGGACTCACTATCATGCTATTTTCTCTCTCTCTCTCTTTCTTGCTCCCTATCTCTGCTCACTCTGACTTGCTTCCTTCATAGATGTATGCCATCTCATATCCCATCAATAACCTGTTAATGGGCTCCGGCAGTCAGATAATAGTGCCGGCTGAGGAACAGCGGGCAGATAAGGGCAAGCTTCTGGCTCATGAGAATGAGAGACAGAGAGCCTCTGATGGGCAGGAGGCTGGGGATGGAAAAGGGAGGAGGTGGACAAGAAAGCACCCGAATGTAGCAGGAGGGTCATGGGGTCAGATCTGACTTGAGTGCAGCTACTTCTTAACAGGCTACATTGAGGTGTGCATACACTATGGCCTCTACTACAGAGGCGCCAGGAAGAGGCGAAGGGGTATTTTTTTTCCTCTGATGCCTCTGATGAGGCAGGTGTTTTACATCCACTGTCTCATGAGATTACATTTTTAGCCGGTTCACACCATTTTCTGATTCATGGTTTCATACACCAGTAGAGAGAGTGATGCCAGGTTAAGCAAGGTTCAGTTCGCCGCCAGCTGTGCGTCGTCTTGATGACAGAGACCCCGTGCGAGACGTCTCCAACCGCCGCCGCCGCGTCACCGAGGCAACACCCTGGAGGCAGGTGTCTCCCCGTGTCAGCTGCTGGGTTGCTTCCTCAGCAAATCAGTGGCTGTGATGCTTTCCATGCACAGCTCAGCATCCGTTCAAACCATTCATCACAGCCCACTAGGCAACACAGCAGACCCACATATGGCTCCAGGCCCCTCGTCCCCTCCAGAACTGCAATCTCGGCATATTAACCGTATCCATTCTTTAATGATCCCACAAGGCAGCATTTTTAGGACTTGTTGAAATAATCATGAGGTGCTTGTTGGGTAATGTGCTCTGTTTCAATGAGCGCACTGCGAGAAAAGAAGCGCTGGGAAACGGTGAGACAGCGGCAAGCCAACAGGGACTGGTCATTATGTATGCACTGCGGCGAAACCAATCTTTGTTGAGCCTGTCCTCGATTGTTTTTAAAAGGATACTTCACTGGACGCAATCAAATTAGCAAGAACATCACTGATATGGGGTAATAACCCTAAATTGAATTTCTGCACAGGCTAAAGTGTCCCCTCTCTGCAGAATCAATTGCTGTGAAGAGAAAAGGAGGACAGGAAGAGGGCATTCGTAGTTAGCAGACCTTTAAAAAGTACACCAGAGATGCAGGCATGAGCGGGCTATTTTCATGCTCCGCAGCCCTGCCATAATGTGTGCCTGTCGACTACTACGGTAGATGCAATCTATCCAATTATGCTAATTGATTTGAATTACCTTACAGCTCCCAACACTGAGAGTGAAATCGGGTCAGCTTACCGTTTCTGCATTTGCATGAATACAATTCTCTTTCATTGTTTGGGTGCTAAGAGCTGCACGGGCAAGCTCTGGCAGCCTAGTGGCTGTGCTAACTGAACAGAAGGTATGACAACAACAAGCAATTAGCCAGACAGCCTCCTGTTAGCTCTGCCACTGGCTGTCACTGCTGTGTGTTGTGCTGGAGTGAGCCAAGGATGTTACTGTACTCAGCCACTGTTGTGGCTCAGTCATTACTGTACATAATGACATTTCATGCATTTTGCTGACATTTATAACAACTATGGGTTATAATGAGTGCAGGAAAAATAAACCTAAGCTATAAGAAGCAACCGGAGGGGTCAAGGGTCAAAGCCAGAGCGGGCTGGTGCTCAAGAGTGCATTTAAGCTCACAAACAACATCCCCGTACAGACAAACCTCTTCACGGCTGCAGTGACACAACAGCTGCGCAGTGCTGCATGAGCATCATAAGGGAGAGGTTTCACAGACAATGATCCATCATCTGACTACCGAGTCAGGATACAGCTGGGAGCTACAGAGACAATGTTGCTGCGTTGGGATGACAAGTGTTGCAATGTGCTGTCCCTGTGTTTTCCTTCCCCAAATACTGTTCTCGTGATAGGAAGCATGTTGGCAGAGAGCACAAAGTGTAATCGTGTCTACTGATGGCACTTGCTGGAGTTATCGAGCAGTGACACGGCGGTATACAAGGAAGATTACAGCCAGTAGTCCCTGTACTTCAGCACAGCCTGAATCATATCACATCAGACACACACACACACACACACACACACACATACACACACACACATACATTCATACTCAGCGGCTCATATAATTACACAAGTCTGTAGGGTTTCTGTTTGTGTGGCCAAGAAGCAAAATTGACCTTTAATTAGTTACTCAGATAATTACTGTTGTCCTATACAGGTAAAAAAAATATATATAGAAAGGCTGTGCATTAATTTGTCAGCTCACAATGTTATCAGCACAGAATAAAAGAATGCGCCTGAAACTCTCGTTGAAGCTGGTGGCACAGCTGAAGTTACTAATATTACACTCCATCAAATTAGCTCAACATGGCATGCAGTGTTTTTGTGTCATCATACAGTGTTACATGTGCAGACTGTAGCATCAAACTAGACTCCAACTAATTCCCTTAGTGCTCCAGCTAGCAGAGGGAAACTGAATCATTGTGTGAGCTACAATAGCCCATTACCCGTGAGTTAAAGAGCTCCATCAGTCCCCGACACCTCCTCCTCCTCCTCTTCCCTCCCGGTGAGGGGAGCGAGTTAGGCAGTGGATGCCACACAGCCAGTAATGAGCAGGCTGCAGGCCCATTTGTGCTGGGAGAGAATAGGTCCCTAATGAACCACTGAAGACACTTAGGTCCAAGGAGACAAGATTGAAATGTGCCACTGATGGCCGATAGGAGGTTGTGTCAGCTCAACCAAAGAGCAGAAAATGCGAAAAATAGATCTTTTTAAATGATGCCGTTTTGGGCGATAAAGGTTCTTTGTGAACCTTGTGGGTGCGCCACAGTATGCTGAGCCCCCTGCAGAAGGAACCTCTTGGGGCTTCCTTCCTCCTCCTTCTTCTTCAGCCGATACATTAATATAAAGGAATACAATCCACTATGAGATTTTAATTTACATTCTGTGTCAGCCACACGCCGTCTGGGAAAAGGGTGGCGTTAAAATATATGCACTGTCGGCCCCTCTGTTGACGTGCTCAATTCCCTTCTTTTATTTACCGCGTCTTGAGACATTCTCAAGCTTGCACAGGCTATTTGTCTCTTTTTTTTTTTTACAATGACACAAATTTTTCTACTGAAGTAAAACTTTTGAGTGCGTGAGTTATGAGTCCTCAGTTGCAACATCAACCACCACTGTGCCTCCCAGTGTTACAAATATAAGACGATGACTTCCACACCACAATCCCTGAGTCACAGCAGAAAAACTGCACTTCTAGCACTTTTCATCAGGGGGGGGTTGGCTCACCCTAGCCCCAAGCTCTACTCCTGACCAGACTGGAAAAGGTCAAAGCTGTTCTGTTTTACAAGCTGAATTACGAGAAAAATATAAAAAACACACACTCCCATATCATAGAGCTGCAACACTGTAAAAACTCTACTTAAAGAAATGACTGTGAAAAGCGTCTTTACACTCCCTGAGGAAGGACATCTGCATGAATAAGAATATGTTGTTTGCCGACTCGTCTGGATTCGTAACTATTGGCACATGACTTTTTGGGAGGAACCTCCTCTGAACTGTTGTTTTGCCCATTGAAGCTTTTGAAGGGGGAAGACTTAATAGGCCCTGCAGGGTGTATTGTTTAACAGAAAGTGGCATTTCCTACTGCGGTGACTCCGGTCTAATGGTAGGGCACAGGCAGGGGCAACACCCACCCATAGCTTGGACGGCCAGCATTGCGGGCAGCAGGAGGGACAGCATGGTCTTCCTGGGTGGACTCAAACCGCAGGTCAACTTCTTCAGACACAGCACTGCGGGGGGAAAAAACACAGACGTCTGAGAAGGAGGTTTTGATTGTAATAGCACAGGACACAATTGCAACGACAGAAACAGAACGGGGTGTTTTCTATGTCTTTGTTTTAGCTCGCCTGTTCTCTCGGGCGGGCGGAGGTTGAGACAATGAGACAATCCAACACATTTCACATAGTACAGGCTTTTTTAAAGTCCACAATAATTTTTTGTGACTTATAAACTTATCTGAAAAGTGTGAAGGAGACTATTTCAGTGTTTTCTCTGGCCTGCTCAAGGACTTTCTCCTTCAGAGGGGAGCTGTGATGACAAATGGGGACTTCCAAAGTTGACAGGAAACAGCCAAGATATTCTCTCTGCTTTCCAGAGGGAAAACCCAAACTTTGGGAGTGAGTAAAGACAGACAAAAATATCCCCTCCCCGTCTACTTCCACTCTACCGTGCATGAAATATTTATGAGCTATATATCTCAGAGAGATTGGTATAGAGGTCACCGTTTGTATCTGTATTTGTTGAGGCAAAAACTACTCGCATTTGTATTTTAGATCAAAACTGGTATGCTTTTTTCCACTGATATGAAGTCACTGTTCTACAGTCCCCCATTATAAATAATTGGGCAAAACAACAGTACAACAGCACTTGAAAGCTGTAAAGCAGATTCACCATATCACTTTCACAGTTTGATTGGTGCATGTCTTCTGGGATGTATGCAAAGCTGTTTGGTAGCGTTTAGAGCTCCTCGTGACCATGTGAGCAAATGAGTCTATATCACACAATGGTTTAAAAAACAAACAATAAGTATGAATCAATAAAACACTATAACGGATTAGCTAGCTCAAGCAAGTTTCGAGTCACTGCAAGTTGGGTTTCATGCTTGGAAATGAATGAAACCAAAAACCACCTGGATGGTAGCACAAAACCACTCAACTATCTTAACGTGTTATAATTTGGATAATATTCTGTTGAGGTAAACCTGAAAGAAAAACACCCTTTTGGACCTTTAAAACAAGATAACGTGTATATTCTGTGGATTGTAGCTATGTTTTCCACAAAACGTATTCTAAACTCAGGACTTTTTTAAAAAAAAAATCAAACATAATAAAAGAACATAAAACTAATAACTTGTGATTTGAATAGCAGAGTTGTAGGCACATCTCAAAGCCAGAGCAACACATACTGTGCATAGGTGGATAAACATTATATATTGTGTGCAATTGTGTAAAGTACAAAAATATATCTAGAAATATTCTACTGTGATTAAAGTCACTGGATATAGTCTCCGGATATCTTTATGGTGTTAGTATGTGCTGTATTCTGTGTTTCTTTCAGTCCATTCATCTCAGTGTCCAGTGATCCCAGGCCAGATCAACAAAAGTCAGAAATACTATGCATAAATACTCATAGGGGCCAATAACAACCAGGGTCACTACAGACAGGGTTCGTACAGCTTTTTAAGAATACAATTCAAGCACTTTCAAGGTACTTAAACCAATAATTTCCAGACCCTCAAAGCCTTCATCATCATCACATCTACAGTGGGGCAAAAAAGTATTTAGTCAGCCACCAATTGTGCAAGTTCTCCCACTTAAAAAGATGAGAGAGGCCTGTAATTTTCATCATAGGTACACTTCAACTATGAGAGACAGAAT
>JAVQJF010041096.1:0-31218 GCA_036023855.1 Gadopsis marmoratus
GGAGGAGTTGGACTGTCTGTGCAGCCTCTGTAGGGTCCAGGTGTCGCCTCATGCTACCAGTAGTGACACTGACTGTAGCCAAATGCAAAACTAGTGGAAACAGTCAGAAAAGATGAGGAAGGAAAAAATGTCAGTGGCCTCCACCTGTAAAACCATTCCTGTTTTGGGGGTCGTCTCATTGTTGCCCCTCTAGTGCACCTGTTGTTAATTTCATTAACACCAAAGCAGCTGAAACCCCCTCTGCTACTAAACTGACCAGATCAATATCACAGACGTTTAATTGATGTCTCAGTTTTCCACCAGCATGTAAACGCAGCATCTGTGGCACTGAACTGTTAAAATAGCCCCAAAATCCCAAAAGTGAAAGTAACCTGATCTGTCCGTGTAAACAAACTGAGCAATCTGTAAATAAATACATAAGAATGTCACAAATATTTAAGGACATTTGTATGTGCCGGAAGCTTTTTGAAAGCGAAAAGGGCCACATCTGTGAAGTTGAATTTAAACATCTGTAAATAAAATCTACATATTTATTCAGGTTGTGGTTTTGAAAAACTGTTTATCTTTTTGTTTTTCAAATTGCTTGGTATTTGTGTGCGTTGGAGCATGCAAGTCTTATTTTTCATTTGTAGATCATGGAATACACATTTGTAAATCTTATTGAGACTAGTTTCACTCCATAGTGTGACACCAGTCTGGGATGAAAGTTGTCGGCCACTGACCAAGCGGCTTGTAAAAATCCCCATTTGTGCTTCTATTTTTGGCCTACAGGCGGAAACCAAACATTTACGCACCTCATTCTACCTCCTCGGGCAGAAAAACACTCACTTTAATCGCCTTTAAATCAGCCCGTAACATTCTCTGTAAAGTTTTCAACATGACATTTTATAGTTTCTCCCACCCTCACAACACTCACGTGATAACCAGACCTGTGTGTGTGTGTGTGAGAGTGAGAGTTTGGTCAGTCTGCAGGCCTTTGGGGCAGCGGTTTTCTCTCATCAGACAGAAGTGTTTTCACAGATGGTTTAAGTGGAAGTGAAAGGCCAGAGCCAGATGTTTTAAACCCCGTGAGATGACAGAGCCGAACACCCAGCCAACGCTCTCTTCCATCCTCTGTCTTCACTGTTTGCATTTCTCAGTAAAAGACCCCGTGTCTATTTTTCCCCTCCGTCCTGTTTGTGCTTTCAAATAACCTTATAATAGCAGGTCATAGACTTCACAGGATTGTCCACACCCCCTGCCAGCAGCACTGCCTCACTGTGGTCAGGGACAGTAAGCATCATTTCGCCTCAGGCGGTTGCCTTGATGTCAATCCTGCTTTAGCGTTTCACAAATAATGAAAAATGTGGAAAATGTAGCAGCAGTGTAGAGTGCTGCAGGAGTGAGTCCTAAATCCCAGAAATGAGTTAACATTTTTGCACTTCCTGTTCCCCCGTCTGGAGGTCGGTGGGTTTCTCGAATGGGTTTTTGGTTCGATGCCTGGAGAAAAAAAAAAGGTCTGTGGTGAACGCAAGCTTAAGAGACTTTCGCGTTTTCTTCCAATGCTGCAGTAAATACACCACTGGTGAATTTTGAAGATTTTACGTGTTTTTAAAACAGGCAAGTGGCTGGATGTTGTCAGGGCGTTAACCGTCCAACGCAGAAACTCCTCTACTCACCCGTCCGCCTTTACGGCCTCGTTGTTTTACTTGCGCTCTTGTAAACTATCTCAAACGTCCCGAAAGACTTTTGCAGAAGTGGTAAGCACTCCAATTCAAATTACAAGTCCGAAGCTTAGTGGTGGTGATATAGAAGTCATGTGACCGTAGCGTAGATCGGTCATAGCCCAACGTTAGCTTTTTACTTCTGGCGATTGCATTTACTCTTCAAAAAATGCTAAAAGTGGTATTTATGTCGCGCTTGGAGGAGAGTTATGGTTTAGGACTGGATGTCAGTATTGAGTGATTTATGATGTGTGGATTTGGCAGCTTGTCTATAAAATAAAATACTGTATTGTATTGTAAAATATTAATTGTCCGAGGATGATTACCTCACCACCATCTGCCCACTCTGGACTGACGACACTTCCACACCGCAAAGACCTCATTTAAAGTCGTAGTTTGACATTTGCGCATATTTGCTTTTTCACTCAGTTAGTTGAGAAGATTGATACCTCTCTCATATCGGTACACTTAATTTGAAGCTACAGCCAGGAGACAGTTGGCTTACAGCATGGAAGCAGGGGGAGCATCTAGCCTGGTCCAAAGGTACAGAAATCCAACTACCAACACCTCACTAATTATCACGTTATATCTTGTTTGTTTTATCTGAATAAAAAGAGTATATCGGTGTGTGAAATGCGGGGCTGGGGGGGGGTCTCAGACCCCTAATTAACAACTATGGCCCCCCAAGCTAATTATTTACTGTTTGTCTGTGTTATAAATTTTTTTTTCATGTTTAAATATCGAAAGTTTAGGAGCAAGACAGAAAATGCAACAGATGACAGTGAACAGGCAGCTGATATAATAATAATAATAATAATAATAATAATAATAATAATTCTAATTCTCTATAATAAATTCTGACTCCTCTGCTCCTCTTCTCCATATTTGAAAAACCAAACCTTATTTATCCAACCGAAGGAGTTTTTAACGGTTCTTAATTCTTGAAACAAAGTAATAAAATATGGGGTTTGGAGATTGGCTGCTATTCTTCACATGATGTCGCTGCATAAACTGCAAATCTGTCAGAAGAGCTCAGCGCTGTCAGAAAAGCACACGAGGTCAGTTAACAGTCAAATCCCGGTGAATTAATGAAGGTTTCCATCCTCGAACTTTCATTCCACGAAAATTTGCAGTGGTCTCTTAATTTTTTCTGGTTTTACTATGTATAGGTATTAATTTGAGTAAAATGAACTTTGGAAAATTTGGAGTGGTTTCTTAATTTTTTCCAGAGCCGTGTGTGTATATTTATATATATATACACACACACACACACACACACACACACACACACACACACACACACACACACATATATATATATATATAGACTTACTGCACATGCCAGGAGACCCTCCGATGGTCAGAGTATTTCGCACACTGGTGGATTGAACTCCGTGGGCAGTGAAGTTACTGTGCCTAGCTGAAATAGTTACAGTGCCTAACTCTCTGCACAACCACAATGTTGTTTGTGTGCAGATTAAACAAACGAGATATAACGTGTTAGTTAGAGAGCTTTAGTCTTTATGCTAAGCTAAGCTAATTGGCACCCAGCTCTAGCGCCACATTTAACTGACAGATATGACAGGGGTATCGATGTTCATCTAACCCTCAATGAAAAAAAGCTAAATTAAATCTCCCAAAATGCCAAACTATAACTTTGATAAGACTTTGTAGAGACTCGCTGGTGTTAAGGGCTTACAATTTCACATGGTTAGCAGGGGTGGTACTTTGAGTTTACAGATGGGTGGGAACCATGACAAGGAATAAACACCATTCATCCAAAAGATGTTCCCTCATTTAGTGTGTTGATGGAGGTGGTGGTGAGAGCTGTCCAACACGCCGCTCCAAAATCTTCGATTCATATGAGATCTGGCTTGAGATGCCACAGCATATGATTCACATCATTTTCATTGTCATCAAACAATTCAGTGAGCCCTCGTGCCCTGTAGGAAAGCACCTGCATTTCGTGTGTTTCTCCACTCATTTGCGCAGCCTTGTCATCTGCCTAAATGTTCTATTATACACGGCGCGCTGCTGCAGTGGAGGATTAAACCCATGTTGATTACTGGCTGCAGGTTGTCATTGTTTGCCTTTTTGCAGTGAAACCAAGCCGACTCCACTTTCTGAGAGGAAGAAACCAACCTATCAGCGCTAGCTGAGTATTTCATGGTCTAAAAATAGATTTTGGTGGGACTATCACTTTAGTAGTGAGTCAACAAGGGACAAAACAAGCTATACAGGGTGTAGTTGTTGAGTTGACAGCCATGTCCATCTTCCCCTAGAAATGAACAGAGAGATTATAATCAGTATTTACCTTTCCCTCTTCTGTCTAAACAATATTTCTATCGGACCGTGAAAGCTTTTCAAATTCAAATCTGTGTTTACATGATTTTATTCCCGACTTGCCTTTGTCATACAACTTGTTTGTGAGGGTGAAACTCAAAAACACAATTCATAATGCAAATGCTGTACAGACCCGTTTGCATACACAGCACCAGGCAGGGTGACAGCCCCGTGTTGCCCATGTGAACGGCCACCTGTTAGATTGTGTTTGAAGCGGGTCTGCGGACGCTGCCAGACAGTTTAGAGCTGCACGTGTGGCCCGGCTGAGGTATGCGGCCCCAGGCGGAAGCACAGCGACAAAGGGAAGAGCAGAGATGTATGGAGCAGGGGAAGAAAGCAAAACAAAGACAGATGCCAGCGTGCTGTCATCATGCCCGAACTAATCCATTCAGCCGCTCGCCCGTTCCCTGCCTCCCAACAGAGAGAGTGGGAGGCGCTGTGCAGGAGATGCGGCCTGTTGTATTTGTGACTGACATACAGTGTAGAGGGAGTATAAGATGGAGAGGAACAGTGTGGAGGTCATCGTGAGCTCTGACGCCTCCTCTCCCCCCTCTGTGGGCGGAGTGCTCTATTATTCATGGCCCCGACGGCGACGCGATGGCCTCTCTGCAGGGGGTCGAAGGACAGAGGCGGACCTTGCACACCATTGATGAATAAGTGACTGTTTATTATTGTTTGATTATTATAATGATTATAATATAGGGCTGCTCTGAACGCCCACTCAGGGATAGACTGGGCTAATGGTTAAGGACTTTCATTTTACAAGCAAATTCTTCATATCTGAAACGAGGACTTTGATGGCATTCTGCCTGCACCATCAAAGTCGGTGGCATTTGCTGCCAGTTGAAACCACTTCCTCATAGCCTGGCTTCCCTCTCGTCTCCCGCATCCTGTTATGGGACACATGCAACATCAGGCTTTTGTTAAAGGATGAAAGTTTGTTAAAGGAGAGTCTGCAGCACAAAAAAAGAGTAATATTAAATAGAGCACAGTAAGATTAACTTCTGTTGTGATTTGGTGCCATATAAATGGATTTGAAATGTATTGAAGCACCAGACAGGAATGTCGACGCTGAGTTGGTCCGGCTGAGGAGCTCACAGGTTGTTGCTGTCTTGGTGCGTTCAGGAGACACACGAAAAGAGTAGGAAAGGAGGAGAAGGAATTTTGCAAGTACTTTTCATGCTTTAACCATGTTTCATAGTCTATGATTGTTAAAGTTTACAAATTGTTCATAAAATAAGTTTGGTGTAGGTAGCACTTTTTATATATTTAGAATGGATTGGTTCACATTTTCCGAGTCTGTCACAATAGTCACATGCCCATATGCACACTGAAAGACTTATTAGTCACTCTAACTGTTCCATACAGGCTGTGAAGTGATCCCTTCCACACTGCCGAGGCCTCGTGTTAGCTTCAGCTGAACTGTAGAGTAGTTTTACACAGAGCGAGGGCTGTGGATCCCTTTTTGCATTGTGCAACAAAACGAACCTATCCTTTAACGTGTCAAGAAATATTTCACTATCCATAAAGTGAACAATGTTTAGAAATCATTCACAATGAAATGATTAGTAAAAGTTTTAATCGGATAATAACTAACTTATCATCTACAAAGGATTCATCAACAATAACTTGGCTAATGGCTCGGAAACAACATAACAGATTAATATGACGTATTATTCATTTACTAATGTTATTCCATCACGAACTAATGGCTTATGATGATCATTATTATAAAACCTGATTTTAAATTCTGATACGGTGTGATCGTGGGCTGTGTAGCTGTAGAGATGGATAATATATGGCATCTCCAGCTCAGCATGTGAATGAGTCATTACCATGCGGTCGCACGTCTGAATCACTTTGAGGAAACAACTCATTCTGCTTCAAGCGCAATTCATCTGATGGGGACAGTCCGGCCGACACTCGCATGAGTCAGCCCTGCAGCTCCATGCGCAGTCTGCTTGCACCTGCTCTTCATAATTTCATATCACATTTCAGATCAGCGATGGCTTCATGGGAATCATGCCAGAATCCATGTAACCCAATCTCACAATCAACACTTGTGCTTTTATATGTAGTGAGAAACAAAACAAAACAGCTCAAAGCAGCAAGTTATAAAAGTGAAGACCAGTCCTCGGTTCTGTTTCGCTGGCTTTCATTTTCAATTCTTCATGCTCTTTTAATGTGGTTTGTGGGAGTCACGCTTACCGAATCTGAACATATACACAAACCCGTGAACATGTCTCTCACCTCAAGCGAGGCGCGGATCATTCTGGAAGCATGTTTGGTGTATGAGTTTGAGCGAAGAAGGATGTGCGATGCTTTCAGTGACAGCAGCAGACTTTCACTTTGCAGCTGATGATGTGCTCAAGAAGTAGCATTAAAATAAGGCTGTTAGTGCTGCACTTAGACCATATTTCCATGGACAGTGGGAATTACATGGGAAAGCAATATGGGATGCATATTTTGAGTTCAAACCAACGTGAAGGACCGAAAAAAGCACCCAAAAAGTGTTGACCTTTAGTTTTCCTCATATACTGTAAAGTTTCATACAGTGTTCCTATTTCGAGTGTGACATTTGTCCAAAGCTTCCTCATTGGGAATAATATCAAGGCAGTAACCTCTGCTGTGTTTTCTCCAGGTACAAGGAGTTGATGACGGGAAAGACCGCCAGAGAGATCATCGCTATTTTATGGATCCTCTCCTTTGTCATTGGCCTCATCCCCTTCTTTGGCTGGAATTTGAACTACTCAAGCTGCAGGAACAGCAGCTCTGGGGTGGACAACACAACAAGCGCTGGCTTCATGGAGGGTCTGAGGGGCAAAGGAGACTTACCACGGAGCTGCAAGCTCAAGTGCTTCTTTGAGAGTGTGGTGGACATGCACTACATGGTCTACTTTAATTTCTTTGTGTGCGTGCTGGTGCCACTGCTTATCATGCTGGGTATCTACATGAAGATCTTCACCGTGGCCAGGAAGCAGCTCAGACAGATCGAGCTCAAGTGCGTGGGCAATGGGGATAACCATAACCACGGGCTGCTGCAGAAGGAGATCAGGGCCGCCAAATCTCTCTCCATCATCGTGGGACTGTTCGCTGTCTGCTGGCTGCCCGTCCACATCCTCAACTGCCTCACGCTGTTTTACACGGAGCTGAAGAAGCCGGACGTGGTCATGTACGTGGCCATCATTCTGTCTCATGCCAATTCCGCAGTCAACCCCATCATCTACGCTTACCGCATCCAGGACTTCAGGAACACCTTCCGCAAGATCCTGGCCCAACACTTCCTGTGCCGCAGGGAGGAGCCGTACCTCAGCTCCAACGGCAGCAGACGTAACAGAGACGAGATCCACATGACCATCGACCCTCTGCTATAGGCAGAGTGGTGACGGAGGAGGAGTTTTATCTGTGTCAACTCGGTTGTTTCAGTCTTTAATTTCCGTTTCACTGAGGTTTATGTTTACAGAACAAGGGTGTAATATGTGAAGATGGACTGATGTCAAACACACCTTGAATGCGGACATTTATTTATGAACTGTCAGTCGGTGAAACATTGACTGACGAGTCTTACAGAACTTTTGTATTGTGAAGGATTTTGGATTTTTTTTGAAAAACATGTTGACTAACTGGATTTGTAGGACCGTGAAGAGGATCCAAACTTTGCTACATTCTAAAATGCTATTTATCATTCTGAATCCACCATGCGACAACACTCCTTTTATTTAGCCCTGCTATTTTATATGGTCAACATTCAGTGCCTGTGTTTATTAATTTATTTATTACAATTCCTTATCTTTGAGAATGTAAAGATCAAAAAATACTTTGTGTGGTTAGATCTGTATTTGTGGACCTAGAAAGGTACAATAGTAGTCTTCATCCGTGGTTATCTTTGGCTCATGACCCTTTCAAACGAGTTCCTGCTCATGACCCTCACAGGTTCAATATGCAGAAAGATCCCCTAATACTTTTGTAGAACAGAGCTGCAAGTGCCAGTGTTTGCAGATATTCCTGTCGCTGTACTAGTGAATCCTCCACAAAATATGTGCGTACAGGCGGAGGGACACAGTAGTCTATCCAAAACAACAGGGGCTCTCATACATATTAGAACACGTCAACAGCTAAATTAGAAGAAAGGGGGGGGTGCAAACATAAATCCTTTCCTAACCCATGAATCATCTCTCTTAGCCACAGGGGTTCATCTAGTAGATGAACAGCATGCTTTGATTCAGTCCCGCAGACCCAGTCATAAGAGGTAGTTTAGCAAAACACCCCTGCGGTGGTGCTCCATATCATTACCATGTTAACAAGACAAAAAGCTCAGGAAGCGGGAAACTAATTGTACCCTTTATGGAAATATGGCATCTGCAGAGCTTTTTCAGCTGCTTTGTAAGCAGACAATGTCAAATTTGATACTTTAAATCAGTGCAATTTATATTATTCCTCATCATCCAAGCGTCTGGTACACATGTACATAACATGAAGCACAGTTGCGTTGATTCAGTTGGACACTTGCCTTAGGAGTACAGCCGACAACCCATCACAGTCTCGCATCTGCCCCGTTAGCAGTCAGTCCTCCACAAGCTGCTGACGTCACTGACTGATCTGAGTTGTTTCGTTTGAGCCAACAATAGTTTTATGTGTGACATCTCACGTGTTGCACTGAGGACTGAATTTAATCAAACTCCTAGTGAGCCAACACTTCTTACTCTTCTGTGCTAGCAAATCTATGCGATTGATAAACAACTAAGTCCAGTTGAACCCATATAAATATATTTTTTAGAGTGAAGCAGGTAACACTAATGAAATGGTCTGTGGCAAATTCTTACTCCTTTTCAGTCGATGGTGTTCGTATGCAGCATCGCTGTTTGAGGCAACACAGCCTACAGCACTGCCATCCACCGAGTCAATTAAAAAACAGAAACACCTGATGCTTTGCCTCTTTTCTGCAGGTTAGCTTTGTTGTGCATGTTCCTGTTGAGCTTATGAAACTGCAAACAGGGGCGAGCACTGATGAATCTCAAAACAAATTGGTGAATTCAATCACAGCAGAGTTGTTGGCGTTTTGTAATTTGTGAAAAAAAGTGAGGGTGAATTTGGTCACCCGAGAGCCATCGAATGAAAGCACGTTGCACTGACATTTCAGATTATTTCCCGTTTGGTGCGCTTCATCGGTGGTGTTGAACCATGGTGTATTTGTTTAACAAGTGTTCTTAAGCACTTGCCTCCCCTCATTTGTGTCCAGTGCACCACCTCTGACTAACTTCAAGGGCTAAAATACAGGAGTGTGCCAAAGTTTAAGTACATTCCAATGGAGACATATATACTGTAACTGCACTGCAACGTTGTATTATTGTCTTTGTTGACTGTTGTAAAAATAAGTACTGTAGGTGTCCGGCTTTCTACAAGTTATTGATGTCAATATATTGCCTTCGTTTGCGATTTAAAGGTAAGACGATAACAAAGTTGATCTAGTTCAACATTCCTGCCTTTCAATCCGAAGTACCTATCTGTCAGTGTGCTATAGTGTCACTAATCAGGAAAAACATCCACTGTGGTCAAGCTGATGTTCAACCCTTCCAGAGGCCATTCTTTCTTTCATTCAACAAAACTATGACTCAAACTGATACTATTTAACATGATGCAATGTATGTATGGTGAATTATTTTGTTAATAAAGGCAATGTTTATATTGTTACACATCCATCTTTATTCCTAAAAATGTACATTTTTAATTAGGATAATTTATATTTACAAAATGACACATCTGAAACATTCTTAATGTATTTAAAATATTACTGAATTAACTTTAGCATGCAGACGCTCACAACTTAGGACTGATGCAGCTTCAGATAAAATGAAGCTAAAAATAAGGCCGTACATACTCAATAAACAGACATCGTTTCCCTGGAAACAGATTAAGAGCTCTTCCAAAAGAAAAAATAAAGCAACATCTGGTGTCTTTCAGCGAGACATGCGAAAGAGCAGAAACCACGGTAGTGTTCCTGTGATCCGATCCTCTCCGCAGTGACGTCAACCGTCTGCTTGAAGCGTCGGCTCTCATCCAACAGCGTCCACCTCTGAGGGTGTGCCGCTCCGCCTGCTGTGCTGAATATACCTGGGTGTCACGGGGCTGCTGTCCCGCTGAGCAGCGTGGACATCTGCTCATCGGACACACTCTCCTGCTGAGTCACACCCATGGCCTGGCACAGGTAGACGGCCAGAATGTGTTTGCACTGGGAGAAAAGAGCGCAGACACTGATTCATTACAGGAACACAGGCCCGGATGTGATTAATGACACAGAAATGAAGCCCTAGTTGCACTTCAGTCATTTAAATTCAAAGATCTCATGTAAACACCAGAGACGAAAGGAGCTGCTTGGCTCTGAGCTGCTGGGAATTTTCCACTAAGCAGTCCGAGTCGCAACGCAACTGCCAGAACAATTTCCAATATTTATATCAGATTATAAAAATCACATGTGATTAAGAGGGTTTACGAGTGTGTTTTATTTTCAAAATGGATCGTTTGTGTGGTGAATAACACGTAGCTAAATGTGTATGTTGGAGGACCAAAGCCCAGCATTTGTGTGCATGTGTTCTGAACACTTTCATTATCAATGTTAACATGTTAATTATTGACTTGTTTTCTCCCTCAGCCTATGCCATGCATTATAAATGAGATTTCCTCCACACTACAACGCCTGTGGATTAGTGTTTTACATAAACAATGAGCCAAAGTATGGTAATCATTTTAAAAAAAGAGGACAGGTTCAGACGTTTGTTGACCAGCTTCTCCTGTCGACTGTTTATTAGCACGTGGCTGCCTGCTGTTGGTGGGAGAGCTCCTTTATCTGTCCTCTGACCTACTTGTCAGAGCAGTATGGATCTGGTTTGGCCATATCCAGTCATGTTGGAATCTGTAGAGCGCCTGAATGAACAGTGGCTCCAGTGGGGGAGTAGCGCAGACTGAATGGCTTCTGCATGTCGTATGGTTTTGACCTTGGCACTGGAGAGGCTTATTTTGCACGAACATTTAGGGTTGTGACACAAAGAGCGACTCCACCTACATTTAGATAGTTTTAAAAGTTGCTGGAGGGTTTGATGAGGCAGTAAATAGTTTCATTTTTCATGGGGAATGGTATCAGTGGTGTGATGTCCTCAAGGGGAGTCTCCATGGTCTGTTACAGCTCTCTGTTTCTCATACTGATTTTAGCAGCATCCTCCAGGGAAGCAAGTCTCGCTGATACTTGGAGCAGGAGCGGAGGCCGCATGTTTGCAGCTATTTAGAGCAAAAACAGCCAGTCAGAGTGGAGACACCCCTCACTGACCAGACAAGAACATGACTTGACCACAAAACATCTGCTACACACATTTCAACGTGCGTTTCCTCTCACTTTTGACTGGACACTGGTTTTCTCCAGGATACACGCCAGACTGACAAGACACAGTGTCTCTAAATATATATGCGACTGTGTGCACCGTGTAACGTACTGTATATACTGTACGTGTTCCTGAGCTGGTGAGTTCAACCCCAGCTGTGTGATTATATAACTTTTTTCAAAAAGGGCATAATTTCCAGTGAGGATGTCCCCCTCACTTTTCAGAAATTCTATATTTCTTCACCCCTACTTTAATAGTTTCAGTTAGCCACTCACTAAACAGAATTCTTACTGTCCAGTTGTCCAAATCCAGATGAACGAAACGTGGAGGTTTTAAAAACGCTGAGAAGTATAAATCCTCCCTCAAATACGTACATATATACAGTACTTCTGTATATATACCATCTGAAACTCACCAGCGGGCCCTCATTTCTACGGAGCACGGTGTAGGCGAAGGCCGGGCACGGGCAGTAGTGACAGGACACAAAGCAAGTGTACAAACGCCCAGAGCCTCCTATTATCTGCAACACATTCATACAAAGTACATTTAAATATGTGGCAAATATGCGTATTGACCTTATTTGACAGATCACATGCACAGACAAGTGTGAGCGGTTTCTTTCACCTATCAAGTGTGGCGACAGTGCTGTTTGTGTTGGCTGCCAGTGCTGCAGCTGAGCAGTGGAGATAGTCGAGGCATGTAAAGGCATGTGGATGCATGAAGGAAAACAGGCTCTTTTACTGAATCCCAAATGCCCCTCAGTGCAGACATGACTGGCTGAGCTCCGAGAATCATGTTTCCAAGTACATCTCTCTTCTTTTTTTCCCCAGTCTCCTCCACCTCTCAGAATCACAGAGCATAGCATCATTCTGCTGTGACGTCGACCAACAGTAAGACAACAACAACAACAACAACAAAAACTCTTAACTGTCAAAGTGAAAACAAATGGTGTTTTTTTTCCCATTTTCATATAATACCTATAATTGCAGACTTGTGAATTTGAAAAAGTTTTGTCCTAAAGTTACACAAGCAAAGAGTCGAGGGTAGATGAGACTAGCGATGATGTCGTCCAGAGACGAGCCCTGCAGCTGCTTCATGTGTGAAATCCAACTGTTCACATGTTATGACAGCAGTCATGGTACTTTACTGGGATAAATAGGCATCTCTTCACTGTAAGCCCTCCGTTCAAACAAACCGATCTGGGTGGAATATCTCAAAGTAAATGGACTTAATTTATATATACTTAAATATATAGTATATACATACTCACTTATATATACTATTTGGGCTGATACTTACATAGCGCTTTTTCAACCTTAATGGTTCTCAAAGCGCTTTTACAGATTGGTCTCATTCACCCATTCGCACGCGGCGTCGGAGCTACCATGCAAGGTGCTGGTCTCGGGAGTAACTAAGGGTTCAGTGTCTTGCCCAAGGACACTTCGACAGGACAGGATCAGGACCAGCTAATCTCGCCTGAAGGAGTGATCTCAAGTCTCACTTCCAGCTTGCAGAGTCTTCTTTAGATACTGACTTTACAGTCCAAAATCACTTGAATTTTTTGGGAGGACTCTAATTTTAAATGTTTCCCAGAAGTGACAGAGCGATGGTTGGGTTGAAGGTGAGGTTGCTTCCACCAGCCTCATCATTTCACATTAGTTATTTGTGAGGACACGAGATCGAAGCAATGCATTTTTAAACAACCCGTATGTGTTGTGTCTAACGGCCTTGGCTGACAGAACCTCCTGTCCACAACGCTGGCGCTCACTCCCAGCTAGACAGTGATTTAAGTCTCGTCCTCATGCACATGACACATGAAAACATTAAGCTGGTGGATTAGCTTGACATGTCACAATAACTAATGCCTCCCAAGATGGCAGAGCAGGCTCCATTATTCTCCAGAGCTTCTATAAATTACTTTTCTCTGTGACCTACAAATGTAAAACCCTCTCATTTCATCAATGTGGCACTTCATTATGAATAAGGCACAAAGGAGACATTTACATGGACTTAAAGCCCCTCGGTAAAGATGCACAAATCACCATGCACAGCAGGATCCGGATGGACACAGTACAAATGTGGAGACCAGGCCAAAAACCGCTACTGTTTCTAAAGAGCCAAGCGAATTGAAAACCGGCTCACACTTGGGCCCTTTTTGTTGTCTGCTGTCATCACAAATTACGTGTCTCTGCGGGCAGCTAAACATCATCAACAGACCCCAAACTGTACGATTCCACTGCCTGGCAGGGATCCAGGATCCGAAAAACAACACTAGACATTAAGTTCTGCCGTTCAGTCGCTGCAGGACAGTGAGGGTTAAAGCCTCAGCGTAACTCTGGCTCTGCCTGAAATGCTGGATCTCGTGGGAATCCTTCTTCGAAGGATCATGAGTCATCATGAGCCAGAGGACCAGGAGTTTGGACGGCCCACTGTCCACTGGTTCCACACCACAAACAATGCTTCTGGGAAAATTAAATCTCTGGGAAGTCACTGAGATACACAACCCGAGCATCACCTCTTGTGAATATTTGGCCGACTAATACAATAGCAAAAAGGCTTCAAGCATCGCCTGTCTCTCATGTGAGTGTCAATGAAAGTGCTAAAAGGCCTTCCTCCACTTCATAGGGGTGTTGATGTTTTACATTCCAGTCAGGAGGATGGGTTGGTAAACTAATGCCAGGGGAGGGGAGCCCTTTCAGCTGCCTCTCCATACAACCAGGCAATCACATTAGCACAGCATAATCACAACTGCCCCCCTCACAACCGTATCAAGTCATTCTTGCTCTGTTGGCCACAAAAACATGATATCATGATATATAAGCCATGTCAAACATGATGTGAGGCACAGAAAGGTATGTACTCCTCCTAGCTGGTATCACTTTATTCTTCTGTACCCTGCACCTGTACCGTGCAGTGAAGATCTTCAAACAAGGTATTTTAATTCATATAATGTAAATAAAAAAAAAAAGAAAAGTCTACAAATTGTTCAACAGAGAGTCTAAAACCCAGAGATGTTCAATTATCAATTATACAAAACAGAAAAGGCTGGAGCCTGCAAATGTTTTCCCTAATGAAATAACTGAAAATAATCACAAAATAGTCAAATAACGTCAATCAAATAATAGTTTGGGTACTACTGTCCTCAACAGCAACCTAAATATCTTGTTGTGTTAAAACGCTGCCATACAGAGTGTTCATGTTTCATTACTGTTACTGAATAACAACTAACTACCTCTGTTTCCCAGCAGGCTGCGGTGCACCATTGCCTCTGAAAAGGTCACTGAACGTTAGGAATGAGATAAGGTGTAACATCCCAGCAGTGAACTGCCACACTCTCATGAGTTATTCATCCTTTCTGAGGAAAGAGGAGACCAAATAACCACGACAACATGAGAAAGTCAATTGTGTCCCAC
Source organism: Gadopsis marmoratus (assembly GCA_036023855.1). Lineage (NCBI taxonomy): Eukaryota > Metazoa > Chordata > Actinopteri > Centrarchiformes > Percichthyidae > Gadopsis > Gadopsis marmoratus. The sequence goes on from JAVQJF010041096.1 coordinate 14,833, forward strand.
GGAAATAATGTCCAACAGGAAACGACAAAAATGGCAGAATGTGTTCATTTATCATCTCACGGTGCCCAGTCAGCACGCAGGTCGCTCAACTTCCAGCTACCTCAATACTCTGTGTTGCTTAGGAATATAGTTTAATCCCAAACACGGGTCTGATGACGTTCGGGAAACCATTTAAGAAAACTGATTTCTGCTTTGTGAAGATGATTTTTATGAGGAAAGCTCCTCTCTCACCCCCCGCCTTACAGGAAATGTATAAGTAGTCTTGAGTCTTGAGGTTTAATGATGTTCTTCCCACTCACAGTGCCGTCACCTGCTGCCCAAATGTTGCCTACCTGCCTGAAGGAAAGCATACAGCCCTCCAACCACAAAGGACATGGCTGTCATGACCCTCAGGGTGGCACCTTCATCTCCTTTTCTCCAGCCATGTTCCGCTTTCATATTTAGAAGAGTTTGGCTGGTTTAAAACTAAAAGTCTCACTCAATGCATCACTAACTGTCTAACACAAAAGAGGCCTGAAAGATGACAGGAGCAACACTCACTACTGCTAATGACACAAAAGACAAAGACAGAATGATGTGTGATGCTGAGCTTTGCGGTGATGTCATGTGAACTACCGTAATTCTACTATTCCCAAAAGAGAAGCCTGTACCTGCAGGTCGATGGAGAAGCATCAGGAATCTTTAACTTGGGATGAATCCGAGTAGTTTGACGGGTAAAAATCAACACTCTAATTACGCACAGATATCAATAAAATACTCACATATTCCATCAAATGTACAACCTGATGATTTGCTCGCTCAAAACAGGCACCAACGCGTCGTGGTAGTCCGAAACATTCAAAGTTTGCCCTTGAAAGCTACATGTTACTGAAATATTCTGGATTATTTCAAGAAATGTTCTTTGACATTTTCCCGTAGTTGACAGACTGGATGAACAGCGATCTGTTGCAGGGTTTCATCTAAAAAATATTTTGACATTCTGGAAAATGTTCTTATCCGCTTTCTTTTAGATGAGAAGATCAATACCACTCTCATCACGTTAGTACAGTAAATATGAACGTACAGCCAGCCTAGGGCGTCACTTTGTGTTGAAAAGTGGTGGGGATGCAAGGGCTCAGATGAAAAAACATTTTTCATCTCTTCAACAAATGCGATTTTAGGCATTGTAATGGGGGGGGAATCGAGGTCAGAGCAGATAATTGTGGCGGGATGGGAAAATAATTGCATAACCGCGCATCGAAAAAGGCACAGCCTAGGCTACTACAGTCGCCAAAATGAAAATACTCAGCATAAAATGCAACACAAGTAACAGTCATCCCTATGCATCATTGGACAGTGCACATTTGTTTCTTCTATATTTACATTGCATTGTATGTTTTCTTATTGTGCAAGTTAACCTTTCTCAAAATCGCTCTCATTTGTTAGTTAACATTTCTTGGTGCCATTTTAAAAAAGTGGCGGGGACACGCCCCCCAGCCTCCTGAGTGTAAATAATACCAGTTGAACTTAACATAAAGACCGGCAACAGGGAGAAACAGCTACCCGAGCTACAACAAGCTCTAACGCTAATGTTAATCAGTGAGCTTTGGCGATGCCTTCAGTGGCAGCCTGCGCTCGTATGTGTGATGTCGAAACTGAAGTGTTGCAGAGCAGCAAGTAAACAGAGGAGCAATAAAGCAGGGGGGGGGGGGGGAAATGTGTGACCTTCTCACAGCTTCACACACATGCAAACACTCAAGCAAGCAGGACCCGTGTCCCTTCCACTCAAAGTCTGAGTGTTTCAACTTTCAAAATAACGCCATGAAACACTGCAGGAATCAAATGGCATTGATTGATTGATTAGTGCTGCAACTAACAATTATTTTCATTGCTGATTACTCAGACTAAATGACTGATCAATTCATTGAGATAACACTCAGTGAAATGTTACAAAAAAAAGTCGTGAAAAATGCCTATTACAACTTTCCAGAAGCCAAAATGACATCTTTAAACTGCTTGTTTTGTTCGAGCAACAATTCAAAACCAAAACATTTACTTTATTTTCATGTATGAAGAAGACAAGAAGGAAATCCTCATATTTGAGAAGCAGGAATCAGCAAATATTTCAGGTCCTAGCACTAAAAACAGCAAACGATTCATTGATTATCAAAATAGCCTCAGATTAATTTTGTTACGACAGAGTAATAGATCATCATTTCTGCTCTATGACAGACTGATATAATGTTAAAACCTCAGTTAGTCCAAACAGATGTTTTTGGAATAAAAATCTAAAATCTAAATATCACAATGTGCCAAAAATATTTCGGACAACTGACAAATGTAGCAGATATATGATAAATGTACATAATATGCACTGTGAAAGCTTATTTTCAAGTAACAACAAAAATAGGAAACACTTTAAATGTCTTTTTCTGTACCAGATTTGCTCTCAGAGAAACCATAGTAACAGTCAGAAACCAAGAACAACCACACATCAAGATCAAATAAAAAAGAAGCATTTTCTGGTAGAGAATAAAAATATTCTGTTATATTAATCCCTTCCAGTACATGCTGCTGGACCACAATTCCCAGACAGCCTTGAGGGAAATGAAGTGAAAAAAGACAGACAATTGAAAGTGTCCCAACAGAACAGAATCCATATTTAGCTGCATTGTATTTTACAGTTCCTTTCTTAAACAGGAGCCTGAAGGAGTTTACAGGAAATTTGGGTCACAATGACCACAACCTCAGTGGGCTGACTTGCTACTCCCACCACAAGGAACTCTGACAGAAAAAGTGCTTCACAGGCCAAGATATCAAAAACAAGATCCATAACTAGTATGAATCCCAGAGTCAGAAAACAGTGTGAACATGCAATCGACTAGTTTTTGGGGTAGAAGATCCCCAGTATTTTGATTCAGAGAAATGAGAATACTCCTGCACACAAAAATGGAAGCTGGAAATTGTTTTGCTGTGGAAGAATGTAGTTATTGTGGCAATGGCTTCATGTTAGAATGTAAACCGTTCATTTGTAATGTATGAACTGTGCAAGTTGGACTACTGTTTGTAAAGGTATGGAGAAGACAGAAGCATGGCAGACCTGGAACACTTTGCGTCCACTGGGAGACGACAGACAGGTGACTGAACACTGGTCAACAAGGTCCAACGCCTGCAGCGCACAGGGCCCGAAGACAAACTTCAGCCTGAAAGACGACAGTAAGGAAACGTAAAAAGCCGGGTGAAAGACGTAAAGACATCCACAACATGTGTTGTACTTTTGTAAATGTGGTTTGCGTAAAAAAAACAACAAAAAAAAACCGTGTGCAGATAAAACATGTTGTGCATGGTAAACCAACAGAAACCGCAGAGTAGACATGTGAAGAAAAGATCAAATTGGACCAATTTATTTATGAAGTATATGTGTGTTACGTCACTTCTTTTAAAAAAATAAGCATGATTTGTCAGCCCCCTGTGGAGCGGACGCTTGTGGCTGCTACTGGTAGAAGAAGCAGCATATCTGCCTCTTTTAGCGTCACCTCTTCCCTGTATGACTGTGAAGAGTGAAGCTTTGCGCTGGAACTTTAGGGGACAAACACCAACGCCTTACATTCAAAGTTCATGCTTCTACACTGTGACTGGTCTGATAATATATATACTAAGAATAATATTCTACCGTCAATATACAGAATATCACGATATGGAAAAAGGATGCAAAATACCATGTAAAATCATATTGATGTTCAATGCAATAAACACTGAAGCCCTGTTAAACATTACAGCCAACAAAACTCTTCTAATGTAAAACTTCATTCTGTCAGTTGATAATTAAATTGGACTTACAATCATTAATATGGACAACTGAATTTTGCCTATGATGAAGATATGAGAGAAACCAGGAGATAAATCTAAAAACAGAATGACGTCTGCTTGTGAATTACCACAGAGTGATGAAGAACCCCTTAACCAGAGGCTTCCCGATAAACACGCAGGATGTGGCCATGTTGACCCAGACAGTGAGCCAGTAACTCCAAACACTATGTCAGGAAACGTCTTGGTAATGATACAGAGCAGCATCACGGCGCTGCATCTTGGTGCTACGTCACTTTGGCGTTTCCAGACTGTAAAACTGCCTCCCTCCTTCTCCTCAATGTGGTTTCTGCACACCCACTCAAGACTCGGCCATGTGCAGACTTTTCTTACCCAGATCAGACAGGGGAGGATAACTAGATTTGAAGAAAGCCTTCAAGTCAAAACCTTTTACGAGTGACAGCAAAATAATGTCATTGGTGGCCGAGACAGTAATACATAGCTGTGATGGACGTTGATGGGTAATGGGAATAAGAAGACTGATACTTACGCAATAAGCAGGTCATCAGGAACTGCAGATAAGAAAAAGAAAAAAACAGTCAAATTTCTTAAAATGTGTATTGATTAATTTATTTTCTTATTTTATTTTAGAAAAAATTATTCCACTAATTGTGATGAAATTTCAATCATCAATTTCCTAAAGACAGAAGAGGGTGAGAATTCACACTTCAGCTGAGTGGATCTGTTCAGAGTAAACAATACGAAGTATCCCTATAAAACACTAGCTGCCTCAGACAACCTTTACTGCTGCTGTTTACATGTTTGGCATGAGTTTGCTTGTTAAACAACGTTTATGAGCCACTTGACAACTATGCGGACACGAATGCCTGGTGTTTTCATTTTGTGATGCACTGTTGTTACACTGCATTTGTATAAAAAGCACTGTACATTTTGCTCCGTTCCACAGATCTAATTGGTGCGATTACCAATTCTTTTTCATGTACTATTAAGGTTTACACATATAAAATTGTTCAGTTCAACATGTTCACACTGGCCATTGTCAATTTGGATAATAGATAATAACCCATACTTTTGTTTTTAATCACATATTTTCAGATTGTAGTAAAAGATACGATTACTTTTCCATCCCGTCCTAACGATTCTGCAACAGTTTGGTGGGTGGAGGGGAAAGCTGATGGCCAAACAGTTGAGGGTTCAAGTCTAGTGCCCGTTTCAGATAAAGAGGGTAAAAAATAGAGCAACACCTGAGACGGCATCCGTGTCAAGTTGTTAAGACACTAAATGTGACTTCAGTATACAAATAAAACCAGCTCTTCCGGAAGCCAAAGCTGTTTGGTAGTATAAGAAAACGAGCAAGTACAGAAAAACCACAACCACCGTAAAAGGTCCACTGATGCCTACTGAGTGATATTGAGATTTAGGGCGTGGCATCCTTTATGGACACTATAGACCAAACTTTGTTGTAGGTCTTTTGTGGCACAACACTGCCACATTTAATGTCCTGTTAGACAAAAACGGACGAGGGACAGCTGTGCTATACGCAACTAATGTTCAGAACTGTAATGTTATCTGTCAATCTGAGAGCCTGGCGATGAAGATGGGTCTGCGATTTGTCAAGTCTCATCATGTTGGACATGTTGTTCGTAAAAAACTACCAACGGGCCTTTTTCTCTGCAACCAATAACAGAAAGGACGGCTCAGTGCGTCAGCATACACAATAAGCATTTCTCACAGCACAGGTGTCAATAATAAAATATATGAGGGCAGAATTTAATTTAGCTGCAAGGTGATGGCTTACTGGGACACATGGACACAACATATGTATAGTATTATTAGTTCCAGCTGGGCTTCTCCAACTATGACAAGTCAAAATGTCTGCTGTGAAAAGGGCCTTTATCAGGACCCAGGAGGTGAATGAGTGAGCCATTATAAATGTTGTTATTTACACCTGTATTTCTCCTGAGAAACGTCTCTTCAGGGAGTGTTTGCGTTCCAGTCTATAGCAACATGCGTGTGCTGTGATGCAGCAGCGCCTCCTACAGCCCACCTATTAAACTACATCGCTATAACACACAGAACGCTTGCACGTTAAAGTCAAAATTTACCAAATGCTACATTAACGTTACTGTAGGGCGTAGTTGCATTTTAACGTAATTAATAGAAAACATGAATGAATACTATTCCTTCCTGACAAACGACACGTTAACGCCAAGTTTGCTGAGGAAGTGAAGCGAGTTTGTCACCCGACTGTTAGCTAACTTAACAATGCTACAGCTACTTTTACATCAAAACAGTCCGCTGTCACGTGGATCTCGTTTGACCAATTTCGTCTTACTTTGAGACGCTTCCTGGTATGATTTTTGAATATCTCGGAAAAGCTGCTCAGCCACTGCGGGCAAAAACGAAGGCATTGTTCACTTTTCAGACGCTTTTGTTTCAGGAAGTCATCGACTACTCCAGCCAATAAGATGCGACCACAATATTACGACTTCCGGCTCGAACGCTTGCCGTCACTCCAACGTAAAAGGCCTAATAGACAGTAACTCAAGTCGTCGCGTATGTGATTTTCATATTCCTGCTACCACAAAGCCACTTTTTTTTTTGTAGAAAACTGTGGCCAAGGCAGCTATTGCATAGCTTCAGACACGATGGTTGATATGTAGATAATGAGATCACAGAGTATAGCCTGCGTCATCGTCCTCATAATGCTCTCCTTTGGTATGTGCATGTGAAAGACGTCTGCCTGTAGCAAGTCCCAGACAGATACATATATACACAGCTCAAAAAAAAAATGAAAGGAACACTTTTTAAGCAGAGTACAGCATCAAGTCAATTAAACTTCTGGGATATTGATCTGGTCAGTTAAGTAGCAGAGGGGGTTGTTAATCAGTTTCAGCTGCTTTGGTGTTAATGAAATTAACAAGGGTTAACTAGAGGTGCAACAATGAGACGACCCCCAAAACAGGAATGGTTTTACAGGTTAAGGCCACTGACATTTTTTCTCCAGAATTGGCAGGTCTGCCACTGGCGCCCTGTGCTTTTCACAGATGAGAGCAGGTTCACCCTGAGCACATGTTACAGACATGAAAGGGTCTGGAGAAGCTGCCTGTAGCATCGTTCAGCAGGACCGGTTTTGTGGTGGGTCAGTGATGGTCTGCTGAGGCATATACATGGAGGGACGCACAGACCTTTACAGACTAGACAACGGCACCCTGACTGCCATTAGGTATCGGTATGAAATCCTTGGACCCATTGTCAGAACCTACGCTGGTGCAGTGGGTCCTTGGTTCCTCCTGGTGCAATGCCCGGTCTCATGTGCTGAGAGTATGCAGGCAGTTCCTGTAGGATGAAGGAATTGATACCATTGAGTGGCCCCCACGCTCGCCTGACCTAAATTCAATATCCGATGATGCCAGGTTGCACCTCAGACGGTCCAGGAGCCCAGTGATGCCCTGGTCCAGATCTGGGAGGAGATACCCCAGGACGCCATCCGTCGTCTCATTAGGAGCCCCGACATTGTCAGGCAGTATACAAGCACATGGGGACCATACAAACTACTGAGGACCATTTTGAGTTGCTGCAATGACATTTTAGCAAAATGGACTAGCATGCTGCATCATTTTTTCACTTTGATTTTCACGGTGTCTTTAAATTCAGCTCTCTGTAGGTTGATAATTTTAATTTCCATCAAACGATGTGGCATCCTTTCGTTCCTAACACATTACCCAGTCCATATCAGTACAGATATCCAGTATGATTTTTTTTCCCATTGACATCTGATGTGTTCTCAAAGTGTTCCTTTAATTTTTTTTTTTGAGCAGTGACAGTGGAGAGTTATATCACAAACTGCCCATTTCAGCTATTTTCTCCGTTCTCTTCCTGTCAGTGTGTGGATAAAACCATCTCTACAGTTAACATAACAAAGCTGTGACATTCACTGGATTATATCCTTGTTTATGCTGATGAGATCATTGTTAATGCCACAGATAAAAGCAAAACATTGTGTGCTGCTCTGACTGGAGTACTTTTAAGTAATTTTCAGCAGCACTGTGGTCTTTGCATGGCAGCCGCCCATGTCCAGGTCACAGTCCTTGATAGAGGGCCGGCTGGATCAGCAGTGTGCCCACCCTGAATAAAGCCTCTATTGTTGGCTGCAGGTGTGTGTTTGTGCATATCAGTGGTACTTGGCAGAGGGGAAGGGAGCAAAGCGAGGAGGGTAAGTGAACACCTTGAGTCAGCATGTGCAGGTGAGGGGTCAGGAGGGCAGCGATGGTTGGTTGGAGAAAACCTTCAGAGAACAACTGGAGATGGGAAGATGGAAGCATATTGCTGATGTGTAAAGGTGGTAAAGATTTAACAAGCATGGAGAATCAGGTGGTTATGGGAAGCCAATGGAACATTAGCAAAGTGCAAAACAAGAACCAGAGAAAAGCAGAATAGGCGTAGCATCAGATATTATAACATTGTAAACAGTGTGCAAAATAAATACTGGGGGGGGTCTCGGAATTATTGATCTGTTATTTTTTAACATTTATTTAGCTCTGCGCTCCAGCATTTCTTGCCTGTAATCGGAGCAGGTCACCTCGTGAAAACGTTTTTATTAACATTTCTTATTTCTTTCGATAGAATGAAAAATTGTGTGTGTGTTTTTACCGGCCATGACACGAGCATGTTTCTTTTTAGAATGTAATAGTGATGTGTTCCTTTCTGGAATGTGTTTGTGATATGTTCCTATGTTGTTTCTGTGTTTTCTGAAATATTAGTTTAAGAGTACAAATACTAAAGGTGGATGACCCCTTCCTTTAAGACCAAGACATTGTGTAAAATCATGCATGAGCACATACTGCTGGACTACAAGCATGCACTGTGAGATACGAAACATGAAAACAGGTTTCAGCAAAAGATAAGATAAAAAAAAAGATAAAGAGGATATGTTTACAATCCTGCAGGGAAAATTCAGGTCCAAATATCTTGGTGTAAGCTACACTGAAACGTGTTGAAAAGTGTGCTGCTGAAACTTGGTATGGGCTGGCCCAAAGGAGGGGGTAGTTCTGGGAGGAGAGGGGGCTAATTTGAGAAGATGAGAGGTGACAGTCATCCTATCTGGCCAAACAGGTCTGGCACTGCTGCAGACACACCAACACACATACACACAGGCACACGAATACGCAGACAAAAAGTGAAGGCACACACAGCACACACACAGGTAATTAAAGTGTTGGGTGACACAGTGTCGCTTCCTTTGGCATCTCAAAGTTGGAGCCGCCACCAGACACTCTCTGGTTTTGCTTGTCTTTTCAATTCTATGTTTTCCAATCGGAGTGTCTGATTTGCTGGCTAGGGTGACTGGCTGGTTGACTGACAGCCTGACTAAATGTTTGTCTGGCTGTCTGACTGATCAGCCGGCTGACTGACAAGTTGGCCGGCTCTTCTTTCTGTCTATCTGGGTGCCTGTTTTTCTGCATCCACTGCTCTGTAATTTCTGAGCATCTGTCTGATTACCGTGATTGTTGCTATTCACATACATCCATCTGGCCTCTACCAATGACTTTAGAAAGGTGAGAGGAGAATGTATGCTTCCTTAAAGGCTTAAGAATTTGTAGATTTTTTAAAGGTGGAGGTTGTGCCAAGCCCCAACATGAGCCAAGCCCTCAAGCCAGTGTATTCTCACATTTCAGCCACCAGGCATGGGCAAAGGTGAGACAAGAGGTAGATTCACTACAAAGAGAGAGAGTGTGTGTGTGTGTGTGTGTGCATGCGTGTGCGCCCTCATTTGTGTGTGTTCAGTTTGTAATCCAACCCTGCCAGACAGCTCCAGGGAGAAGGACATTCTCTGTTGTTATTTCCCCTTTCCTGCATTCCTACCTCCCCTTGACGTGTGGCACCAGGAAAAAGTGAAGGAGGAGGAGGTGGAGGAGGGAGGAAGAGATGTAACAGGTTGTTTCATGCCAAACTGATCTCCTCCGTGCTCCCTCCCAGAAACTAACCACATTCATTCCAGCAGGCACCTGCTCTCATCAAGGCTGAAAAAACACACAGATGCATGCACACACACTTGGTCTGCACTGCCTCCTTTGAGCCACCTTCCAACCACACTGCTCTGCTGTCAGGACTCAGAGCAAACAAGAGTCTGCCCTGCTCTGAAGTGAGAGCAACACTCTATTTTTGAGTACAGTGGATGATGATGAGGCCACACAGACACTTTGTGCCAAGCGCTCAGGGCTGTGGAAGCCAAGAATATACAAAATAAAAGCAGAGCGTGACAGCAGGAAAAGAAGGTATGCTCAGGTATTGTTTGGAGCCGAGCCTACTGTATGTGCAGCGGATTCAGAAGTTTGTTACAAAGAGCAAAGTAACTCCTGAGGGAAGCTCTACATCAGCCTGCCTGCACTGAATTCTAATATCAGCCACTTAAAGTATGTAAATACACTACATAGAACTGCAAATAGTATTCAAAGTGTGCGCTGTGTTAAAGTGTGCAGATATCATGTAAGCGATGTGAGCAGATATGTGAAATAATATCAGCATTCCGGTTCATCTCAACCAGTGCCGTAGCCTGGATTTTAGACATCCTGAGGTCATGAGTTCAAATTCCCCCAGTGCATCCCCACCTCCCTAAGAAAAAAAAATTCAATAAATGTGTTAATTTAACTGGTATTATATTTTTTGCAAATTTCATCCTAGAATCCTTGGGAATTATGTTCATATTGGACAATTCTGTAGCACAGGATTTATGTCCAGTGCCAGTTCACTGCCATCGCAGGAAGTAAAGCATCCTTTATGTCATTGTTTCCCAACCATTTTGGTTGGCGACCCCTTAAAGCAAAGAAATGTTTGGCCCTCGTCACAGCTGCATGTGACCACGTTGAAAATGTTTTAGAAGTCTGAAGAGGTAAATTGATAAAGTAATTTACAAGCAAAAAGTAGAGCAAAGTCTGTAAAAAGTATCACAATTTTGCATATTAGAAATATGTTTTCTCTGTGTTCGTATCAAATTATCTTGTGATCGCTTGTAGGGGCTCCAACCACTAAGACAAAAAGGTTTGCAGTCCAAAATCAACCTTGACTGGCAATAGCGGTGGTGAGTTTGAAGGTCTAACTGGTGTTTTGAAGAATTCTCCACACTGCCAGGAAAATGATTCTCGTGGAAAAATGTTAAACCCCTTTTAATCTTTTAATTTAAAGCTAGAAAGGTAGAGAGAATATCAGAATCAGCCATAGCATCAACAATACTCCTCAAAATGTGCAAATTCCCAGAAACAATATGAAGGACATGACATCACTGTCCTCTATGGTAGTAAACATTCATGTACAGGACTGAACTAAAAGGTTTGCTCCATTTTATATTAAAAAAAGGTTATTTCACAACAGCATTATTTTCGTCAATCAAATGAAAGTGTGATGCTGTGCTGAAAGCTAGATGTTTGTGGACGTGAGTGTTGGCCATATCTTTGTGTTGTTGTTCTGAGTCACGCAAGACGTTAGCATGTGTCCCCCACACACACGCGTAAACACACACACACACACACACACACACACATCATCATCATCACAGATCTTGCACAGCCTTCCATCGAGGGTTTAGGCAAGCTTTGTTAACATGATGTCAAGCAAACTTCAAAACAAACCCCATCTCAATCCTCTGCTCTTCCTCCACCCCCTACACACACACATACACACACACACACATACACACCCTCTCTCTCACTCTCACTCTCTTTCATCCATCCTCTCTTGCCATCCTTTCCATCCTTCTTGCTGTCGCTGTCTCGTTTAGGTGTCACTGCTTTACAGTCAGGAGAAAAGAAGTTATCAGAAGCTCACTAGAAGAGATCATGGCAAACACTTCTGCTCTCTCTCTCTCTCTCACGTCCATTTGCACATACACACTATATTAGTCACACACACTGGACATGTATGTTACGGCCACCACATCAGACTGAGATCCACAGCTTGATGCCTTTCTGAAGTCACTCGAGAAGCAGAAGGATGTAATACATGCACTCTTTGTTCATTTTGTTCAGTTTGTTCATGTATGTGTGTGTGCAGTACACTCGTGTGCATCTCCTGCGTTAGCTTATTAAAGCAGAGCGTGTTGCAGGGGGTCTGCAGACTTGTGTGACGCATCCCTGACATGATTGATTGTGACTGTAAGGGCTCTCAGCTGGGTGTGTCCCTGCGTCGGGCCCCGAATAAAGGATTACACAGGCCCTTGGTAACCTTGGCTGGCTTTGTGTGCCTGGGTCCCGCATCAAAGACCTAGCAGGAGACATTAGCATTTTTAATGAGCGGGCCGGGCCCCATGCTGGCGTAGGATGCCTGATCACTGTCATCAGAACGGCACAGAGTGGAGACGGGAGGGTGGCACAAACAGAGGCCAGTGAAACTACATACATGCAAGCGACCAGACACATGGACACATAAATAAATACATAAACTACATGTCACAACACATACAATACTGTTCTCTAAAAACTGCACCAGCAGCAGCAGCATCTTTTCTCACTGATCTTCAATGCACAATCTCCCTCCTCTCTTTCAAAAAGAGATGAATAAACACATAAAGCTTCACATCTCTCTGTGACTCAGTCCCCTCCCCCTCCTGTCTTCCTTGGAGCCACGCTATTAAAGCCTCTTCTAGCAGACGTAAAGGCAGAATGAGGCCCATTTTATTTAAGAAAGTGCTTCATGTTCAATTAAACTGAGACCTCTGAGTGGCCTTCAGAAAAGTTCTAATAAAAAGACGGAGGGTGAGATCGCCTGATCTGTGCGCACTTAACTCTTTAACCCGCTTTTTTCTTTTTAAAGTGGTGGAGCCATCTAAAACAAACACATGCCTCTCCATTCTTTGGGCACAATAAGCATGAAACAGGCTGGCTTTTCTCCCTGGCAGGAAAGAAGAAAGTGAGAAAACTCTGCAGAAAAGAAGAAAAACACAGAGAAGCAAAAAAGTGCCATATCCCTGAAACATTTCCAACATGGTGTCTAACTATATTTGTTCATTTTGCTCAAGACACCAGAAACCTCTAGGAAATGATGAATAAATGCATGCCTCCTACCTTCTCTCTGGCTGAATATTTTGAATGCAGCAATGGGGGCAAACATATGCCATTTGCGCCACGTGACAAGCACATGAAATCTTCATCACAGGAAAAAGCCTCCTTATTGGCAGCTGCAGTTTCAACATGATGCCATAGGACAAAACAATGGAGGAAAATTAGAGAAGAAGTAAAGAAATAACCACAAAACTGCTAATAACAGCAGCTACAAGGGAACATGAAGTAGAATATGAATGGAGGAATAGTGGATCAAATTCAAATCCAGTTAGGTAACATCATCAGTATCTCAGTCTTTGATGTTTCATTTTTGCTCTTGGTGGTGCACTATCATCACAGACTCCTTGCAAGCACAAGACAGCTTGGAATAAACCCTAAACTGTAGAAACAGTTGCTCCAATGCCTGAGATGCAAATTCGCCACAGTAGCGATGATAGCGGCTAAATCTCTGCCCGTGAATAGCCCGGCGAGAGACTTCCAAGACTTAATATCCCTTTAGAAAGTCTATTATCTCTGCCTGGCAACTTGCATCTCGACAAAACACACAATCCTGAACTTTAAAGTAAGCTGCAACCCTCGCATCTGGCATTTTTAAATAAGTAAACCTTATCAACAGCTTGGCCCAGTAAAACAAAGAAGGCTGATTAAACGTCTTTATGGTCTGTTTTTTTATTTTCTTTCCCTTTTTTTTGGGTGTATCTTCCAGACACATACACACCTCCCCAAGTTTTTCCTTTGAGGATGACGTTTAGATATGGACATCATTTGATGTGACTCATCAAAGCAGAGATCAGAGTGCGACAGGAGCGTCTCCTGATGTTTCCCTCCCTCTCCCGCTGTCAGCCGAGCGGCCACACAGTCAGGGGCCCGGAGGTGACCACTGGAAACTTTCTATTTGATCAACTGATAGGCACATACAGGGCCTCTCTTCAGCCCAGTTCAAAACAGAAATCAAGGATATGGACGTGGCAGGATGCATATGCAGAGAAAGGTTCCCCGATGGGCTCCACTCTGTACGCGGAACTAAAGGTGGGAAGGACATGAAGGTGTGTCAAAGCTGTGCGTATGTAGTGGTCTTTTCACAACATCTGCGCTGGTCTGCATTCTCTCCTGAGAGAAGATAGATGAAATGAGAACAAACAAGTGCAGGAGAAGAGAGGCAGCACTCAGCAGTATCCTGCCTGTTGGACTTTAAAGAGCAGGAAAGAGACTGCGTGGCCGTTCTTGCCTGCTAGCTCCAACAGATAAGCAGAGACGCACCAAACTGAACATGAGGGACAGAAAGAGAGAGTAAAATAAACTGACAAGCCTGTGCAGGATAATTATAAAACAGATTATTAACAGTTATAAAAAGCCCAGGCCCATTAATCTGTCAAGAATCAATGATGGTAATTGCCAGCAATGTGTGTGTGTGTGTGTTCAGTCAGTGCGAGAAATCAAAGATGATGCTCAGAGATTTACAGCCATGCTAGCGGCTCTATGAGACTGTACTTGCTAAAACCAGCATGCTAACATGCTTGCGATGACAATGCCTACATGCTGATCTAAGAAGGAATAATATTTACAGTGCACCATCTTAGTTTAGTGTGTTAGCATGCTAACATTTGCTACTTAGTACTAAACAATTTAGTGACTTAGTTCTTTAAATCCAGGTCAGTAAAATGAACTACTCTTTCATTGAGTCATTTGTTCAACAACTTGAAGATCCAGGCTCTGGGTCCTAGAGTTCAGTGGTGAACTATTCATTTCTGTGCAATACTGAGCCTTTGTAACTGTCACATGAGAAAAACAAAACTCATACATTATTATTGCACAATGCGCATGCACAGTCATATGAACGAATTACTCTCTGAGACGACTTGTTCCTACTAGTTCATATCAAAAGAGTAGTTGAATGAACGATACGCTCATGAACGACACATCTGTACTAAACACAAAATACAGCTGAGGCTGTTGGTAGTTTTGCAGGTATTTAGTCATAAACCAAACTGCTGCATGGACAAATAAGTTTAACCTTATGAAGAGTCATGGGATCAGATCAGAGATTATTGTTACAATAATTCATCCTGAGGACATGAATTTGTGTTTCAGTATCATGGAAGGCCTACCAAATTTTGCGGGATTCATCCTCTGGGAACTATGAATGTCTCTACTGAATTTCATGGCAATCCATTCAAACATTTTTGACGTATTTTAGTCTGGACTGTCTGACCGGCAATGCCATCTGTAGAGCCATTCTCCCAGCATGGCAACGAAGCTACCAGAGTTTAAATTAATACCTTTCTTCAATCCATTTTGGAAGTTGTTTACCACATGCCAAACATTAGATCAACTGTCTTTCTCCGAAGGGAAAAAGTTGAGCGGCGTGACATCATGTTCAGACCAGTTGTCTGTTTTGCCACATCAAAGGCAAATCCCTGCTTTAATAAACGGTGCCACACGCCTTCGCCCGCTGCTATGCAGTTAATGTGGCTGGCGAGATGGTTCGTAATGGCAGCAGCGATATGGGGCGACAGGCGGTGCAAGGGCAACTTTAGCTAGCTGAGCTAAAGTGGTGAAATGACTGCAGAGTCTACAGCTGCAGTTCAAAGCCTATCAGTGTTTGAATCTTAACAAGAAGGAAAAAAGGCCCCTGTGCATAGGGAGAGAGGGCAGAGCCTGGCTTAGATCTTCAACCTCTGTGTGCACACACACACACACACACACACACACACACATACACACGCAAAGTCACGGCTCAGGCAAACACATACACTGACATCAAAACACAAACATTAAAGGGCACACAGACAATCACATCAACACACACAGCAAGAGCCACAAGAGTGCTGACACACAAATGTACAAAAAGCAAACAAGCTCATATGCACACATCAAAAAATCACTAAACACACACACGCACATGCACGTGCACACGGCATGAGTCCTGTCTTCCTGGCTGGCCAGCTGTGGGAGGTCACACAGACATGACAGTTCTGCTATCAGGCCAGCATTAAGGCCTGCCGCTTTAAACACAGCCTTTTGAAGTCACACCAAAGTCAGACACTAGGATCTCGCACCTCCCAACTCCCTTTTAACACTGCAGTGCCGACATTTCATTCTACTCCCCCCCCCCCCCCCCTTCATGCTCCAGGCTTTGAATTCTGCCTTTTAAAAGACTAATTTTAACTTCTTCAAGGCTGGAAAAACAGGCAAAGGCGTGTCGTTAAGAATCTTCCGCCTGACGTGCTTCATTTTTCAGCCAAGTAACGAGTGTTCAAAGGTAGCCACGGTCCACCAAAGTAACGCCGTGCCTCTGATGTTCAGTGTCAGCGGGCTGATAAACGGAGCATTGTGCCATTGACAGGTTTCAGCTTTTATCTTGAGGGTATTACGTTTAAATTATGGTGATTATATCAAATAATCAAACTCCTCCTTGAATCGCCACCTTAACGTGGTGGAGGAGTTTGGGTGCCCCTGTGACCCTGGGAGCTGTGTTGTCTGGGGCATTAGCCCCTGGTAGGGTCTCCCAAGGCAGAGTGGT
>JAVQJF010041102.1:0-15631 GCA_036023855.1 Gadopsis marmoratus
TAGCCACTCTGACGGCACCGGCTGACAGCTCCGGCTGAAGAGGAGCGAGAGAGCCTCCCCCCTGGCACACTGCCCCCCCCCCCCCCCCCTCTCTCTCTCTGTCTCACCTGCATGTCTCTCTCTCCCTCTCGCTCCGGTGTCGTGGGGTAAAATGAGCGTTGTGATTTAAAATGCAAACGTGCAGGTCCGTGCGCAAAAAAATCAAAGTCAGAGACATTAGCTTCGCCCATCTGGACGGCATTAGGTGAATGGAACAAAAGCAGAAACTCCAACAAACTTCGATTCCCAAGTCATGGAAATACCTTTCCTACTGCGAAGGGAGTCGCACTTTCCAGAGATTTCTTTTTTGTTTTGTTTATTTCACCACGAGCCAAAATGCTACCATCTCCTGACTGTGTTTGTTGCACAGCAAAACCAAAGTTGTTCTGGATCAAACTTCAGGATTTGCACACTTGTTTAACTGGCAGACGGCCATTATTCTCTCTCGCTCTCGCTCTCATTTTTTTAATGTCAACACATAACATGAAAACACCAAAACCAAAAATGCATTAGTACGTCTCTCAATTTCTTACACTCAGTCACAAGTCTTTGACTTCTGCCGTAGAAGTGTTTCTTTAAAAAAAGGTCCATAAATACATAGTTAAATCTTTTTTTATTTCCTCAAACAGCTGGGCACAGTTGCTTTTAGTAAATACTCAAACAGGAATACACATTGTGTTGGTCATGTTAAACCTTAAAACAAACTCCAACATGTCGGCATCAAGCCTTCGTCAAGGAGTCAAATGAAGGCTTTTTAATTCTCTTGTGATTCTTAAAATATATCAGACTTTGGATGCACACACAGCACTTGTTATTACGATCCAAGTCGTTGTTGGCTTTAGTCTTTTCATGGGATTTGTTGACAAAATAAAAATATTGAACATCACCAGCTTTATTCTTTAAATATTATATAGAGACTTTTTAATAATTACATTTTATATTTTACGACATTAAACACTTTTTGCTGATTCTTATGAACAGTAAAGACTTTATCATCATTATGATTAGTGATATTAATATTATTAACAGTATTTACTTTTACAGCTTGAGACCCAAAAGAGGAATTTAGTTCCCCCCAGGACCCAAACTTCAATTTGCCAACATCTACATGTATAAACTACTAATGAAGAAACGCCCCGCACAGCGGAAATAGTAGCTACTTGATGTGACTCCAGTTCTATGAGTGCAAACAAACCAAAGCATTAATTCACATATCGTAGCTTTGTTATGCATTTTACTCTGCCAGCTAGCTACCAAATAACAATGGATCAGTGTCCTATTTTGGGTCACCACCCTAAGTTTGGGAAAGACTGACTTGGTGTACAAATAAGTAATCATGGCAAATTCACCATATTGTCACATAAACCAGTTCATGGTAACCAGTGTCTACAGTACATATTTAGAGTTTGTGCGTTTTACCTCCAAATCATATTGCACGGTCATCCTTTGTTTCTTGGCAAGAAAAAAAATAAAGTGCCTGCATGTCTTTGTGCTGGTAAACACGAGCAGATTTGTGTGCGAGTGTCTAAACGCAGAGAGCCTTTTTGCTGTTTTCCGAGTGAACAAACTCAGATCACCGGATCCAGAATCACAGTCAGATGGAATTATTGTGCAGCCACTGGTGAAAAATGGAAATATGCACTGAGGCAATAAGCTCTCTTCTGGGAAAGCTTAAAGGAGGGGAATAAACAACATCTAAAATTAACGAAGGTGAAAGTGCCCAAACACGTTCTCTCCTCATCTTCGCAAGCCTCCCCCTCCTTCCTCCATCTATTTATGTAGTCACCTCGACTTGGAAGCACTTCAAGCGAGGCCTCTTTTCGCTCCCAGATGGGCTCACCAGACAGAGCTGTGTGTGTGTCTGAGGGGGGGGGGGGGGGGGGAGCATGTGATCTGTGCCCGTGTGCCATTTGAAGTTGTAAAGCCAAGCGCCTAAACACGGCCCGACACCGAATCATCTGCCTTCTGATGTGAATTTCACTTGTGCAACTCAAAGAGCAAGAGGGAACCTGCACGTCTCGAACCCTCTCGGTCTCCGTGCGTCGCTGTCCTTCGCGCCAGACGCCTCCGTGCCCCCCCGCGGGCTCTCAGGGTGGGGTGGGGTCCCAGAGCGCCGTGGGAAGGGCAGCGGCGGAGGGTGGGTTATGTGGAAGCTCCCCCAGAGCCGCGAGCAGGGGACGGCTTCAGATTCCCGGTGTTGTACAAATACTGCCATTTAAAATAAAAGAATCATGAAAGCCTGTTTGATGTTCAAGGGGCTCACCTTGCTCTCGACGGCAACACCAGCACGAGCAACAAGCGGAGAGGCAACGCTTTTGAGCCTTTGTGGCACGAGGACTCCCCCAAAGGGGATGACCTGTTTTGGGAAGTGCTATGGTCTCATCTGTCAGGTAATTACGCTCACTCCAGTCAAAATGCTCTGCAACGCAAGACTCCTTTTGGTACACTTTCACAGAGATCATCTCACAATATTGTTTACTCCAGTGTAGCCTCACGCAATATTTATCCCGATGGCAGTAGTCTACCCACATACAGCCGTCACTGTCATGCAGCGAGCTGTTGAAAGCTTTGCAGTTCACCAGTTGAACAGCTTTGGGAGCGTTCACACCCTGCCCTTGCTTTGGCGCTCTCAAGGCATCTATCCAAAAATCTCGCAGCGTGGGCGGTGCTGCATGCTTTAGAGGGTTGTAAGAGCAAGTTTTGTGAGCAGCAACAGGATATTGCTGAGAGGTTGTGTAGGTGCTGCGTGTCCGACCGCTTGCCTTGACAGGTAGAGTCGAATCGCAGAGGAAGCGCGGCGGCGCACAGGGATCTGAGAGCCCCGCTCGACTGGGATCTCGGACAGAACAAGAGCTGCGCGGGAGAATAAAGCGTTTCCCCTCCTGCATTCCATACTTATCAGATGTCGCTACAAAGCGCACATGAGATGAATGTCAGCATGTGTGCGCGTACGTGTGAGCGAGCAGCAGCATGGCGGTACAGCCAGCATTGTAGCAGACGTGATTACGCGCCTTGATCTTTCCTATGGCAAGAACAAGACCTCAATCTCTCCCTATCTCCCCTTTAATCAAATCCCTGCCTTTTTTTTTTTTTTGCCTCCCTGACACAATACTGTCACAGGCTGAAAATAAGCCCCTGCCTTATCAAAGAGCCACGGGTTCAATTGATTTCCAGGCTAGAAGAATTTTTATTCAGAAACTTTGAAGCACAAAAAAAAAAAAGAGAAGATAGAGAAAACACCTGCATCCCCCATCAGGCAAATTACATCTGACTTTTAATTTATTTCGGCAGGAAATGGAAAGCTACATCCTAACCACAGTCAATAGGGGGACTGGGGAGGAGAGGTGTAATCAGGCGGCTCACCAACTCCAAGGCCTCCATCCTGTCACTTTTAATAGCCACTCAGACCACACAATCTGCTCGGCCTGATATGCTCACGCCATTCCCATAGCCGGAGCCGCCGCCATCTCTGCCTCCTCCTCCTCCGTGTCCTTCCTAATAACTGAACATTTCCACACTTCCCTGGTGCCTCACATGAAACAAATCACAGCCAAAGTGCTTTCTACCTTCCTTCTATCGCTGTGGATGGTGGATTTGAAATAGGGATGGAGAGATTGGCATGTTTCATTTACATTCAAAGTGCCATTCCTGGCTTTGATACAAAGAGTGATTGGATTTAAAGCAGCCAACTGGACTTCTCGTCCAGTTTTGGGAGTCTGGCTGGCAGTGCAATAGCATATCCGTGCATAGCTCGTTTTCAGCCATGCTGACGTCATGGCTCTATGGACGGCAACGTCGGTTTGTCGCTCAGTCCGCCACTTTGGTCCAGGCTGAAGTATCTCGACAGGACCAAACATTCATGGTCCCCAAAAATTATTTTCCTGTAGTACCACCAGCAGGTCACGGTTTTCATTTATTCTGTGAAATATCTCAACGTTCATTTGACGGATTGGCACAAAATTAAACAGTCATGGTCACCACAGGATAAATCATACAGACATTGATGATCCCCCTGACTTTTTACTCTACTGCCACCATCCTATTTATTTCACGCTTATGATTCAGAGTTAAATATCTGATGGGTTGCTGTGACATTCATGGTCCTTAGAGGATAAGATCCAATGACATTGGTAATCGACTGACTGTTCCTCCTGCGGGTTTACATGTGCGATTACAGTACATCTCGTCTGAAATGGAGGTTCATTCCACTAGGAAGAGCAAGATATGGGTCATCTTTAAGAGGGGTAGCAGCCTATAGCAGATATTCGAGGTCCATTCATTCATTCACTATCCATACTGCTTATCCCGAAGGGTCGCAGGGGGGGGCTGGAGCCAATCCCAGCTAACATTGGGCGAGAGGCAGGGAAACACCCTATTCGAGGTCCCTTGAAGGAAAAATTCTAATGACTTCTGACCTCTAAATTTTCATATTGTGCCACCATCAGTTCTGGTTTTAAATGTGTCCAATACTTTGGAGGTTTTTATTGTTCCTTTCAGATTTCGTGCATTTTTCATTGCTGTCAGATTATTCATAACATAATGGTGATGATCGCTGGTTGGAGGGGTCAACCACACAGACTCTAGAGTCACCTCGGCTCAGCGGACCCCTGCGTCTAGACTTTTAGACTTATTTGTATTAATGCGTTTGGGTTATGTATTTTTAACATCACATTCTGTAATAATTGCTTTATACTGATACATTTTTTAATCCTGCCTTGCAACACTTTTGGGAAAGCCATGCACTAAAATAAACCAGAATAAATACCCTCTGATCTGTGACTCATGTGACAGGAAAGTGGCCTGACGATCGTTCTATTTGGGCCAGCAGGTGAATGAAGATTGGCTTGTCCTAAATGTCCCTGGCTCACAGATCAACTACAAGCCGTTTGCTCTTCCAGCGCCTAATGAAGCTCTCTGAAAGGAGATTAAATGGCAGAGAGGGACAAAACAATAACCATTACCAGTCACCTTCATTTTGCCTCATCCGTTAACATCCTGGGCAGCTGCTGCTGTGCGGCAGCGCCAGCGCTCACCGTGCCTTGCACACGTGAACGTAAAAAAGCAGGAAGGTAACGTGTCATGGAAAGAACACATTAAAGAGACTCTGGAATTAACCCGTGCACAATCTGCGCTCCGCTCGTATTATTATTTGCTCAATAACAGACTTGACGCTGGGATAAGTGAGGTTAGTCAGGCGTACAGGCGTACAGTACAGCGTGCAGCGCAAACATGTTGCAGAAAAAGAGTTCGTCCAGATGTATGAACTGTGTCTATGAGGCCTGTCAGGGCGTGATGCATCATCTATCATGGTGCATCACGCCCATGATGCTAAGGCTCAGGGAAAAATATCATACCTTTAGCATCTTAAAAGCTTTGGACTTTTGGTGTTCAACGCAGATGACATTCACGTGGTCATGCGGCTCTTCGATGCTTTGCTTTTACAGCAGCCATCTCTTACCATCTCGGTTCGTCCCTCAGGCCAGCACAGACTTTAACCTTGTGTGAAGACAGATTTACAGCTGACATCCAAGTGTCATCCCGTTTCAATCAATTGGCTCTTTTTACAAAGAGATCTCAAGCAGCTTTTAACTGGCTTCCAAATAGAACACACTGATACTGGATCCAGTCTGCTGGCAAAACTGGCTCTGAAATTTAAGATGTTAAGATCTCCATTGAAAATGTGTGAACTCATCAGTCTCTCAATGGTCTTCTTCCTCTCCTTTGAATACAGCGGGTTGGGATCGATCATCCATTATTCTTGAATTTCATTATGTGGGAAGAACAGTATCGGTAAACGACATGATACAAAGTTTTCAGTTCAATAGGGGAAGGTATGAAGAAGCTACCTGCTTGCTTTTCTGTGCCTCGTATATGTCACATCACTTTGTGTTTGTTGCATATGCCAACAAATAAGACAAAGGATGTAAAGAACAACGCATCACAGAAACTACCTACAGTACAGGGACGGGTCTTTTAAAAAAGCTACAATATTCTAACCATATTTCAGTGGATGGTATTGAATTATATTTTGCTTTATAGCTAGGCATAATCAAATGTGTTTATGTTTCTTGCATTTACACTGATTCTGTAAATTAACTCTGACCTGCTGTCACAGTAACACGATGGTGCAGCAATGAAGGGTCACTACAGAGCAGCATTTCCTCTGATATTGGAGGGTTTTAATCACAGTAACTCTAAAAATGAGGCACCAGTGCCCGTAGCCTATGTGTCACTAAATACATGAAACATAATAGGCAACACTGAAAGATATCAACGTTCTGAAAAGTTACATTACTTTGATTTGAAGGTCAACCTGTGTTACTCAAGTAACGAGCCTCCACAGAACATTTAGAGAAATGTTTGCCCGTGCACTTAAGGGTCAATACAAATTGCGAACTCCTGATGCAGTTTCTCACCTGCACTTTGCTCTGAGCAGCAGAAATATCCCACAATCCACCCGCCAACATCCACACACACACACACGTGCAATTTCATTAGATATCCAAAAATTTAAAAAATCAAAAGGTTCTTTTGAAAACACCGGCGTGCTCTGACCGCTTTAATAGGCACAAACATGAGTGAGGTTTCACGCAAGCTTTAGATAATTGGGGTTCTCCCACTGATGAACGAGCACCACACATAATAACACAGTGCTGATGTATCGTTCTCCCCTCTGTCTTATTTTCTGCTAGTTAGTGTTTGATGGATGGAGCTTTTACGTTGGCGCAAACATGATACTTCAAAAAGAGGAAAATGTCTAATAATGACATTTAATGGCTTCATACATTTGATACGGCTCGCTTTCCCTCACCGGCGTCATCGGTGAGAAAAATATTCCACACAATGCAGAACGCTTGCTCGTATATTAGGTAATTACTTACGCTGACTTTCATGAGGAGGAAGGTTAGTTTAAAAAATGCTTTTGGTGATGTGGAGCTTTTATTTATTTTTTTTTCTACATTAGCATCTTTCATTTGGTGATTATCAATTTGCTACCGTAATTTACAGAGTTACTGAAGGCCCCGGTGTTTAATTTTCCCTTTACAATGGAGGTTATCCAAACAGACACTCGTGCCCACCTGTCGTTTAGTGTTTCTACCTGCATATATGACCCAAAAAACACTAATAAATAAGAAGCGTAAGCGATAGGACGTTTCTTTTGTCACACGTGAAATGTCTGAAATTCACATCAGCGAGATGAACCGTCCACTTACCACATGTGATGCCTGTATGTGACTCAATTTCACGTGAAATACATAAGAGATTGTTTTCAGATGCAAAGTCTTACATCTCTCAAGTGATACCACGTGAGAGACGGCACATATATCATATTTACATATTGGACAAATATAGTGGAAAATATTTCTAATGTGTTACATTAGATTTTACATGTGGTTTTCCGTTAACATTTCTCACATGTTTCAGTGTTTTTCTTCCCGTTTTAGAGAATTCTCCTGCTTTAAGCCCTGGAACCCTTCAGTTCCACAAGCATTACAAACCCTTATGTCCACGTGACGCACTCCAATACACATTAAACACATTACTGACAACAGCAGTGTCATGCACATTAATAAACACACTGCAGAGGAGAGATGACAGAGCTGTTTTACATAGAACCAAGGTTTTACCCCCCGTCGAGGCTCCCTATCATCTCTATGTTATCCATTTATTCTTTTCTTCCTGTCTCACTTTCCGGCTCCCGTTCTCTCTCTCTCTCTCCCTCCCTCTCTGCGTGTGGTTGGTGTGATGTTTCTCTGTCAGAAGTGGTATCTGGAGTTCAGAGATGGAGGGCGTATCGGTGGCTCACGTCTCATTACTGACGGCGGATGAAGGTAAAAAAACACCCAGATCAAAACATCTGCTAATTGTGTAAAAAGGGGAGACAAACAATGGTATTTATTAGAGGAAGTAGCAGGTAGCAGTGCCCTCTGTATTTACACCCTAACCCCTGCTGTCAACAGCACACAAGCCAATAATGCGCTTGTTTTATTCTCTCTCTTTTGTTGACTTGTCTGTTTCTTTCTTTCTTTGAGAATTGGATGTTGGGTCAGTTTCCCTGCAGCTTCTCCGAGGGAAAAGAGAATTTGCGCGTGTGTGTAACTGAAATAATCATTTTATATAAGTGAGCCCTGTCAGAGTTATTACCCAGCTTCTGTTACGATACTTTAGCTATTATTATCAGCTTGTTGCTAGCTTTGCTCAGTTCATTATACCTTAATTAGAAATACTTATATTCAATCCCTCTTATTTACCATTTACACGTAGTGTAAAAACAATGAATATATGATTAAGACAGATTATAACACACTATCATGTATTTATAATCTTCAACCTCCCTTCTTTAGAATTTATTAGTATAAAAACAATACACATGTGATTATAGCTGATTAAACATGCTTTATAATTAAATATAAAGCATGTTTAAGTGTTAATCTACAGCCTCTGGTATGAAGCCATACAAACAAGCTTGATAACACAATACAACATAATGACATTAACATACACTGATATGTCTTCATGAGCTTTGAGCTAAATTTTAAATCAACTCCTGCACTGACATTAAGTATTTCATTAATTCACCTTCTGATGTATCTGTGTAATTTTTATTTTTTTGTATCGTAATAATATGATTTTTTAAGCATAAAAGAAAATGCAGATATTTAAATATCAGTTTAATAAACATAACTTAATTGCTTGGCTAATAATGGCTGTTCATCTCGTCATCCATTATCTGCTATTATAAACTGTCATTTTATAGCTGCATGAACTAAATATCCAGCACTGAGTGACTGCGAGGCCTTTTACCATTTCTCCCGCTATTGTGCGACTGCCACAAAAGCCTGTTGACGCGATTTAAACTTCGTTTCAGGGCCACAATATGCAACAAGCCGCAACGTCTTCGTGTTTCTTCCCCTGATTGAAGCGTGAGATAAACCATTTTACAGATGTCAGTTTGTTTTTCCCATAAAATGTGAAAATCCACAGGCCTGTGCTTCGTCTGGCAGCTCTCACTACTGTGTCACATGTGGTGTTTGTTGAAAAACCATTAGCTAAATACTTATTTCATACACATATGTGATGTTGATCACGCTGGACCTGAGCATTGTGTGCTGGACTCCAGCTGCTCATACTATAGCTGTAATGCCCAACGACAGATTATGTTATTATTACCCAAAACATCTGGGCTTCAACAGCTCTCTAACCTACTTCCTAAAGTGGAGCAGGCTCACGCGCTTGTTTAGCAGGGTGTCACCGGTTGTGTCTGCTGTTGTCTTTGTTGTTCTGCAAGCAGCTCTGAGAGGAACATAGCCATCTAAAAATAAACGTGATTTGACTTGACCTTAGCTTCAGCTCGTCCCAGGGTCAGTCGCAGACTCCATTTGGCCTCAGTCGCTGGCACCGAGTACTGATGATGATATGCAGTAAAAATGTGTTAATGCATATTCATAACTCCCTCATTTTCTGCCTGGGAACATCTCAGCTGTGCAACACACACACACACAGACGTGCACCCATACTTGCAAATTCCCACACACGTACACATCCTTGTGTTTATTTACAATCGTGCACAAATGCACCACATGCTAACACAATGTGCCAGCATGCTAATACCTTTGACACGCACACACACACAGATGTCTTCAGAAACATGGTCGTATCTTGTGTTTTCTGTTGCAGTTTTGATTTCAGGGTGTAGAATCACTTACAACAAGACACGTGTTTGATCCCGCCTTCTCACACTGCTACGTTCAGCACTGGACTTCCTTTGTCACGGATTGTGGAGTTTTGCTTCATTATTTAACTTGATTCACTTGGACATGTTAACCACGTCTTCTTCTTCTCATTCCGATTTCCTACATTTGTCAGAAATGCCTTTTCCTAGCCACCAGAGAATGGATGGTGAATCCACTTGTTGTTATTAAGTGGCTTCCGGTGTGGCCATTGGATACCCTGATAACGGATATCCGGGCCAAGACTTCCTCTTCCGTGTGTGGGTCATCTTTTACAGTCCGATTAGCAATCTCGGAACCCGTCGGCTGTCCAACGACGGTTTGAAGGCAGATGAGTTTTAAAAAGCTCAGAGAATCTTCTTAGTGCCACCACTAACAAGTCAGGAGATCACCTGAAGAAAGAATAATGTGTCCCTGTGACAGACCGGTGTAGACAATGTATTCATGCATTTAGAACAACCTCTTTTCATCCACCCATATTATTATTATTATTATTATTATTATTCTGGATTGAAGTGCACCAGGAGAAAGTCAGTAAATGTTGCTGCGCTGCCATATTTTCTCCCTCCGTGCACTTTTTCTGTTTATTTTTATTTACTTCCCCCTCTCTCTAAATAACATCCATCTGTTGATACGGCAGAAACCCTTTTCAACTGCATCTGGTACTTAAACGTGACTTCAGCGCTGCATTATCCCTATCGGCGGAGTTGAAATTCTCCTTAAATGTCAGCCCTGCTCTCATTGTAATATTTTATGCTCTCAGCTTTGCAGGTGTGAGTCCTCTCTGCCAGGCTGAACAGGAGGAATATGCTTAGTGGTATTTAGAGCCGAGGCGCCCGTGCCATTTAGAAACCACACAGCTCTGACTCAGCCAGCCCTCGGAGAGCTTCGGTACAGGTGGATCGTCTCTGTTCTCTCCTTTCTCCGGCGAGGCCCTGGCTGTCTGCTCCGTGACTCGAGTTCGCTGTCAAGCCGAACAGAGTAATCCCTGCAGTGAAAGCCTCGCACTGAGGGTTCACGCTTCCTACTCTCTCTTGGAACCTGCGTTACGCCCCTGTGAAAAGGGATTCAGACGCATTCTCTTTTTAACAACGGCTGTAACCAATGGAAGCAAAAGGCAAAGCAAAGCGAGGGGAGTGAATGGGGAAATGTAAGCAAAATGGAAATGTGCTGTACATATTGATGTGCATTGTTGGCAAAAGAGAGGAACAGATTGCCCCCTTCTTTGGCAATAACGATAATACTCTAAAAAGGCCCATCTGCCTTATTGAATTCCAACAGCCCCAACACACACACACACACACGCTCCATATTAAATGCACTCACATCATACACAACACACACACAAGGGCTACTTCCCAGCTGTGTCTTCCCATTCATAAATGTCATTGACACTGTGCTCAGTATGATAAATCTCAAGTTTGTCATCATCATTTGCATAATAAATGATCAACATGCAGGATCAGAGGTTAACAAAAGTGACTCGATTTCTTCAGAGCAAAGAGGAAGATGCAGTGACTGAACTATAAAAAAGGGGTAAAATATTTGCTTCATGCAACGCAAGTGTGGTGTTGTCTTTAGGCAGTGGAACATGGAGAAAATATTCGCTGCCAGAAAAACAACAGTGAAACCCAGAATAAGGGAACTTGGTAACATCATGCAGAATATTATCCCACTGGTCTGGGGCCTGTGCTTGAATTGGATTCAAACTGAGAAAAGGCATTTTGAAATTCGTTAAATCATGCGACAGCAAAATATTATAAGTTAGCTTGATGAGTCTACGACATGTTGGAAGGCAGGAACAAGATTGATGTCCGTTCAGAAGAAATCGTGCTTTAGGCGAGAGTGTTTAGAGCCTCTTGTTCTTGTGTGGAAACTCGCATTACTGCAAGACCAAAGGCCTCAATGGTGCTCTGATTTACCAAAATACATATAGTTTTATCGTTCTATTAACTGAACATTAAACCTTTATAATACTACTGGAATACTTGTTCTAATGCACACAGAAATGATAAATAATTCAAAACACGACTATGTTTGCTGCCAGGGAAAGACGATTAGAGCAATAAGAGCAGTTCTCCTGAAAAAGTGTTTCAAAGTGCAACTGCTCCGTTTTGGGTTTGAGGGCAATGACAAAATAATATTTCACCAACGTGATGAAGTCTTTAATTTAAAGATTTTTGTGCGACAAATGATTTCAAGTGCTGACTGACAAGATGTGATTTGTTTAATAAGGGAACACACTGCCTGGTTCCACCTTTTCTTTTGGCGACACAACACCCAGAGAGGCACATGGGAACAGGTCTGATTGGCACATTTAGGATTTGCATTGAGTGACTGCTGGTTAAATTTGCTAAGCGGGTTTAAGGAATCGTTAGACATTTTTGTGCTTAGGCACAGCGAGACTTTAGGCTAAATGCTAATAATTGCATGCCGACATGCCCACAATGACAAAGCAAACAGGCTGACGTCAAGAATGTATGTTTACCGTGTTCAACATCTTAGTTTAGTTTAATTGTCAGTTTAGCAGATATTTGGTCATAAACCAGTGTATTGGATGAATTACTATGTTGGCCTCATGATGGCACTAGATGAAAAGTCAGGGGATCACCACAGTCAGTGGGATTCATCCTCTGGGCACCATGAAGTCTGTACAAAACCTTATGGCCATCCACCCAATAGTTGTAGAGATACTTCAGTCTGGACCACATAACGTTCTTGGCCTCCACGGAGGCTCAGCTGGTCATCGGCAGAAAGAAAGCAAATCTGCACATTTCCCAAAATGTCAGATTATTCCTTTATGTTCACTCGTTCTAATGCTGGCAACCCTACAAGGTCCTATTGGTTTCTAATACAAAGCACTATAAAGGATTGACTAGAGAGTGACGAGATGAGCCGAACAGAGCTGGGAGACGTTTCCCTAGGTGTATGAATCTGCTTCTTTCCCCTTGACCCATCACATGTCGGCTCTTGCTGCCCGTTTCAAGGTCCCTGCTCACCGAATTATGGAATGGACAGCCGAAAGTCAGCCAGGCACACTGCCACATCTGCTTCAATCCAGCCCGCCAATCCAGCATGCCACAATTATTCACAATGTTTTTGCTTATTTCCATAATGAAGGGGTTAATTATGCTCATGAGACGCCCCAACGGTCTTGTCTTGAGTGTCAGGGACACAGCTGTAGGTCTGCAAGGTAAATCATGCGCTAAATGTGTCACCTAGAATTAGACCCATTTGGCCTGGGCTGTCTGCAGTGCGAGGGGCCCAGGCAGCGGCTCGGACGGGGGGGCGGATATATCAGTCATTGCCCAGTGGCCCAGACAAGACGCAGCAAGTCGAGCAGAGCGCCCACTCTGTCTTGAAGATCAGGCGGACGATAACATTTTATGCACCCATGAACAACGGGTGTGTATTTCATTTCAAGTACAGCATCAGAGGTGTATCGTGTTCATTTCTGTCCTTTATTTTACGCCGTGTGTTTGCACCCATCAGGCGTACTACCAGGCTTAGAAAAATATCATTTATACAATTAATTTTACATTAACTGGGAATGACGGTCGTCAGCTCAGAGAAGGATGGGCTCAAAATGTCCCGTCACGTGCTCAGGATTGAGGCACAAACACACTCGTGAGGTGATTTGTCACCGTTCAATAAATAACAGCGCTTTGGCACGTATTTGTTGGGCAGGAGTGTATATATGGATACTACAAGAAAACACTGAGGAACAACTACAGTGACAGCTACAACACAACATCACTAAGTCACCGTGAGGCTTTAATTGCATGCATCTCATTTGCATGCGTGATGAGCCACCATTTAACGTTTAGGAGACAGCACACTCGAATCAAATACAGGGAGAGAATGTTGTGATTTAACTTCTATTAAGCTTTGGGCAATACCTTCCCTGTTTTCATTTGATTTTAATCAGCCGGGGATTTTCCTTTGTCTGAGTGTTGGCAGGCAACAACAGTGTTAAATGTTCTGTTCCTCGTTGCTGGTTCTCTCATATTTATTCAGATCAAAAGTAGGCTATACCTGGAAGCATCCACTGATTAACATGTCGTGGCATAAACGTGTTCATTTACATGCATCCACTGTGATATAGAACGAAAAACAACAACACATCAGGCCTGTACTCTGCTGAGTCTGGCTCTAAAACTGCAAAGACACTTCACTTAATCATTGGCAGTTTCTATCCTGTGCAGACATGAAAGGACCCCCCCACCCCACCCCTCGTTGTCCAAGACGTTAGAAAATAGCAGAATTATGTTTGTGACTAATTAAAGGAAATTGAATTGAATGAAGTTATTTCTCCAAGGATATATCTTAAGCATTTGTCTGATGACAAACACCAGAGAAATCCTCTGATGCTGCGAAGGATCACAGAGGGAGGAATTAATTCACTGCTTTCGTAAAAATCAAAGCACTAAATAGCTGCATGCTATTGTCATAAAAGTGTTGCGTTTATTACATTTGTATGTATTGTTGACAATTTCCCGTTCTGTGAGAAAAGAAATCATTTAAAAGCAGAGAAAAACAAGTTCCTACAGGAAGGACGCAAAGTAAGCAATACAATACTACTTGTTATCTCATGTTTCCCCACATCATTTTATTACAATTTTGACATTATCCCTATTTGCCCGGGCTAGTTTAAGATGGCAATAGTCATTTCTGAGAACTCCAGAGTATATTTGTGAAAATGATCAGGTGTGATTACACTGCAAAAACAACCAGTTTAGCGCTGTTCCAGAAAGTCCAACCCAGGTTTCCAGAATGTTTAGTAATATGTTTTAGTAATATGTGGTCGACCGATTGCAGCACTGTGATCTAATAACATCAATACTGCCAGTAATCCATTCATCCATTCTGTGTAGCTGGGCTGGGTAATGTCACAGTAATTTGACGGTATAATTAGTTTGCTTTCTTTTCCCGCAGTATGCATCTGCTGCATGCTGTTTTTCTGATCTTATGCCATTTCTAATAGTCCAGACATGGAACAGGAGTTGTTCGTGGGAATGGACGGAGAATCATTCCGTCTATAAGAAAAGTGAGATCTTGCTAAATGATGTAATGAGATGAGACGACAAGAGGCAGAGATGTGTTGGATCAGGCCGATTTCGTTTATATAGCCAAAAAATAAAAATCACAAATTTGCCTCGAAGGGCTTCACAATATATTCTATCCTTAGATATTCAATAAAAAAAGGTAAAAAAAAAAAAAAGACCAGAGGAGGAGTCCCTGTTCCACCGTAAGTCATAAAGAAATGGAATCCAACAAGACGCTTTGTGATCTCTGTAAAACGTTGTGTTGTACTGAAATGTTTAATGGCTTGCGATGTTCATTATACTCGTTTGGTAAGTAGACTTTTCTGATGAAGCCCTGTAAGGTGGCCTCCTGTTGCCCTGCTCATCAGCAGCAATCTGGGGTTCAGTGTCTTGCTCAAAGGCACTTTTGCACGCAGACGTTCCAGCCACCTGTGTGGACGAGGAGGTCCGGAGGTTGTGCACTGACAAAACAAAAAAATAATAATAATACAACAATGCTGTTCATTTAATGTACATCAGTAGCTTGTAGATGTTTACAGTTTAGCATCCTGGCGTAGGCTTGTGGGGAAGCCTCCCAGCATGCACCAGGGCAACCGACTACTGGACATAAGTCCACTTTCTGTAAAGCACTTGGTGCATTTAATATCTTTGTTGTAAAGCACTTTGAACTGCATTTCTTGTATGAATGGTGCTATATAAATTGTAATGCTTTTGGGTTGGGATGTCGGGATGTTCATGTGTGTTTCGTGTTTATGGTTAGATTTCTCTTGTGTCGTGCCCCTGGTCTGTTCCTCTGTGTGTCCAGTGTTTCCCTCC